>MJUU01013510.1:22468-32824 GCA_002080025.1 Modiolus philippinarum | reverse complement strand
TATGGGAAACGAGATAGAGAAAGGGGATGTTTGGGTACTCACAAATCGGTTTAACTTTATGCTAGCTTTTGCTAGTGCCGGTACCAAGTCCGGCTATCCCGATTTCCTATCATTATTTACGTTTCTCTCTTGTCTTTCGTTTGTGTTTTTCGGCCATTGAAGGTGTTTTCTGTTATCAATTGTAATTTTAAAATAAAAATTATTGGTATTGTTATTGTTGAACAAAAAATTCCAAGAAGAGATAGCAATGGGAAGAGAAAAACTCATGGGACATGCTGTCTGGCAGCAATTTTTTTCCCAATACACATGCAAAAGGAATATTTATGCACATATTACCAGCAAATTTCTCCAATACACATGCATATGGAATATATATGGGCATATTCCCACTGAAGAGGTCACTGAAGAATATTTGATTGTGTAGACAATGGATCGACTTTGTCAGTATGAAGGGCAAAACGGAGTATTCATGTTTGGTGACATATTGACCTTTTCGACAATAAAAGAATAATTATTAACACACCTTAAAAAGGCAGATCAACTCCTGAAGATGGAGAGCCCAGATTAGTGAAGGATCGAATTTTACCATTTTGATGTACTAAATTGGTATCATGGAAATACTGATTATAAAATATATACACAATCCTAAATTCGGGTCTAAATTATAAGTCAGCTTGGTCGTTTTAATGATGTTGAAAAACATCGATATTTGGAATTTAATATAAAAGCATTCTTGGTGTTCATGGTAAGACTTCAAACTTAGCTATACATGCAGAACTTGGATTGTATCCACTCTGTTTTAGAATAATTAAACTAATGTTCAATTATTATGTTCGATTAGAAAATTTGCAACATAATGACAGTATGTATAACATTTTACAGTCAGCCTATGAGGAAGATAAGACAATGGAGAATTTACATTTCCATTCATGGGTAAAAATTGTTTACCAATTGAAATTAACCTTTAACTTACAATCACTTGATATCACAACTGCTGAACTTATAAATAAAATTCAAACATTTTATTCAAATAAAATTAATATCCAGTTATCCCATATTATGGAAAGTGAAACAGAAAAACTTAGATTTTATAGTAAAATATATACTGGATTTGAGTTACAAAATTATCTTAAGTACAATTTAAATAGGAAATTACGTTTAAACTTAACGAAACTTACACTAAGTGCTCACTCTCTAGCTATTGAAACAGGCAGATATAGCAGGCCCTTCATCCCGGCAGATCAAAGATTCTGCAAGTTTTGTAAAAATATGGTTGAAAACGAATTACACTTTATTTTTTACTGTACTGGGCTATCACATATTAGGGGGAAATATGCTAATCTTTTTGAAAATAGAAAAATATTACCCGATGAAGAAGTCATTAAAACTATTTCAAATCCAAAAAACCTACAAGAAGCTAAAAACATTTGTACATTTTTAAAAGAAATGTTTTCAAGTAGGGATATAGAGTTAAAAAACTAGTAGGGATATAGAGTTAAAAAACTTGTAGTTAGAATCTTCCTCAGGTACTAAATAATATGTTATACATATTAAACATACATGTATCTTTCATACTTTATTACTCTGAATACTTTTTCTTTATCTTTTTGTTATTGTATTCTTTCTTTCTTTTTTACTTTGGATTACATACCACATGTCATGTATAAACTGTGCTTATGTCCAAAAAAATTATTTGATTTGATTTGAAAATATACAAGTATCATGTAATCAATTGTTTTTTTTTTCAGTAATGTACTCAATCCTATAGGATTGTAAGGCAATTTGATTTTCAGTGGGCGGTTGGGGGGGGGCTTTGATTATCAACAGAGCCTGTTCTTTTTCTTTTTTTTTTAATTTTTTTATCTGCTTCGCCCGCCAGATGTATTTTTCCCGTATTCAACATGCGGACGACCATTTGATTTTCCGGGATGGCAGGTCTTGGACGATTTTGCCTAGAAAAATTATTTATTTTAACGAAAATCTCGAACAAATTATTTATTTTCACCAAATTTCACATCAAATTATTTATTTGCATTTGCACAAAAGATTATTCTCCAAATCAAAATTGAATTATTCAGTTTCATGTCAAGTAGGATTAGAATATCTATTTGCACTGTCACCAAGAATAAATTATTTATCAACGAAAACGCCCAAGCCCCGTGAATATCAAAAGGTCGCCCCCTAACTATGGTAGGGATATCTGTTGTTTTTTCCCTCGGAGTTTTCCTAATAGAAAAAGTGAGGGTAATTTTTAAACCCAGGTGATTGTCAGAGAATTTGTTTGTTTGTTTGTTTTTTTTTTTTTTTTTTTGTTTTTTTTTGTTTTTGCAAATTTCGGGGCCAAAATTTTTTTTCTAACAAATCCCAGGCCTCCTGAAAATCAAATGGTCTAAGCCAGTGGGACGTCCTCGTGTCATGGATGTTGGATGTCAATTTTATTAATATAATGTCATTGTTTTCATCATCCAACGGCCATATTTTTCTTCATTGTCGTTAAATAAGAATTAATCACAAGATATTGAAAATTAACTACATTCTAATTCTCGATTTCGCATCCATTCTCCACTTTGTTTACAAACGGTATGTGGATAAGTGTACAGCTTGTGACGTCACTGATTGTTTTTGGTAATTTCCGGACGTTGTCGGAAATCTGATGCTACGAAGTTCGCCAACAGGTGCAAATGATTAGATTAACTAGTGATTATATCATAACCAGGTCGTTAACTTAAAAATAATGAGATGGAAAGTATTATTAAATGTATGTATTTCAATATATAAAAAATAAAAAATAGGTTCATGTGGCACTTTAACTATTTCTTGTGTCAAAACTTTTTTTTTCATTTTCTATCTGCAAACACCAAATATTTCTGTATTCCCTACCATGTGTTACCCAGTCCTTCCCTTATCGTTTTCTTTCATTTACTCATGTAAATAATTATATATCCAAGGAAGTTCACGCAATTTGGTATTGCAAATTTCACAACTTAACATTAATTGTCTTTTTTATACTTAAAAAAACAAACAAACAAAAAACAAAAACTAAAAAGAAATCCATAATCTTTCTTACAGTCATACCATAAATACTATGAAATATTATACCATTAAGGGACCGTCGCATCAGAATTGACAATCAAATATATTTTAGGAAAAAGACAAACCTGAAAAGGTTAATTGAAAAGCCGGTCCTCGTCCAACATTTAACTGCACTATTGATTTTCAATTGAATTATCCGAGTACTAGATCATCTCGATATTTCGTGAGTATAAGTATCGAGTACTCGAGTATTAAGTTGCAGACATCTTACTATCCCTAATATATATATTAGACGTTGAGAAAGCTAGTAGGTCTAGCGAAAATTTCGTCATTTGATCAATGTAGGTTTTTATTGCCAAAATTTCTCTATAATAATCTAATTTGATGTTGCTGTGGATCGCTTTAGACGTATATATATAAAGAGTCTGAGAAAACTACCAACTAGAAAATCGGATCGTCGATACAGGACAATGCAGCACAAACAAAATAATTATATAAGTCTACAAGATTGTGCAACGATATCGATAAAATATATATAAGATGTGACAAAATTTTCAGCCAACAAATGACTTTCATCAGTGTCTTAAACACGCTAAAATTTAATTGCGATTGAGGACATACAGTCCTCAGTCGCAATCATATTTTAGCGTGTTTAAGACACTGATGAAAGTCATTTGTTGGCTGAAAATTTTGTCACATTATTTTTAACATCTTTTATATATTTTATCGATATCGTTGCACAATCTTATATATATAAAGGGACTTTGGATTGACGTGAAATCCAACCTATGCTGTAACACCACTACGAAAGACAAGATTATAGAAAACATTGTAGGGACTGTGCTTTCTGTACATTTACTCCACATCACTTCGATGTTTATTGGTCTTTTTTTGTTCAGTATCAGACTTAGCCGACAGCTGATTTTAATCTTTCTTGTATTGTGTACCTAAACTTCATAAATACTATAAAAGGACAGATATATAGCTGCTTATTCTTGATGTTCTGCGGAAGCTTCACTCGACTTTTTTAGGCAATCTATCTGTTGTTGAAGAAGCACTCCAAAAAACATTGTTAAGTGGCGTTGTTTAATATTGGAGTCAATATTAAGTGGATGTGTAAAGATCTTTATAAAATTTGAAAGATCTCTATAAAATTTCGTCACAACATAAAAGCATTAGATTTTCTCCTCTGTATTCCTCTATTTCTCTTTCACTACTCAAGGATAGATTACATCTACTAATTATAAAATGGTTTCTCTATAAAAATAGAATATTTCGTCTTTGGTTAATAAATGAAGAATCTTGCTTTGTCAAGGACCACATCTATCCCGGCAAAATATACTGAAGTTCACACTAATATGCTCGACAGAATGTTTGTCGAGTGATTAACGTTGATTTTTCAACAAACAAGCGGTATTCCAATGACACCGATTGTTCACCCCTATTTGCTGGTCTTTTTTTAAATCATTTTGAGGGAAAATTTATACTAAACATTCAAAAAAATTATTTTCTGGTCTGTTTTTTCAAATTATTTTTAGGGCAAATTTATGCCAAACCTTCTTAAACAAAACACCTTTCAAAATTATTTAATTTTCATCAACCGATAAATTGATAATGTCCTTCATAACCTATTTGTATACTTACATTTTATGCATCCTATAAAAACAAAAGTCGGTTTCAAATTTAAAAATTGACAAAGGCCAACGGCTTTGAGGCCAGAATTTATCATAAACGTGTTGATTTTAACTCGATTTTTCATTTCTGAGTAGAAAGTTCATTTAGCACCCGCATACGTTGTGAGATACGAGATGTTAGCGCATCCTCCTAGTATGAGGACTTAACAAGCGATCAGCTCAATGCATTGGTTGACCAGTAGAATGTAACTTGTGACTGGCGTTTTTCATAAGACAAAACCTAGCACTGACATAGATTTTTCCTGTCTACTATTTATCTTTTTACAAAAACACTGAATAAACCGCAAGCTCGATAGAACAAATCAACTACCATAGGCTAGAAAAGTAGGTATATTGTTGCCGAGAGAAATAAATAATAACTTACCACTTTTTCTTTTTGATGTTTCATTCTTTTCAGCCTAGTAAAAAATGAAAATTTACAGCAGTTATTTTTGGTAGAAACACTTTAAATTATGTATTTTTCAGCACAAAAGTTGTCGAAATGACCATCTTTAAAATTGATTTTACAGTAATTTCATTACTAAGTTGTTCATTCATACAAATGATTAACGCTTGGATGCGTGTTTTATGTGTTTGAACGAATTTATTGATATTTTTGCCAAGTCTACTCATTTACATATGGATTGATCAATAATTTTATGGATGTCTTGAATGTTTGGTAAAATTGCATTTACTTTATGCCTGCATCAAGAATACTTAGCCTTTATTACACTGCCAACATTCAAAATCAAATTTGTTGTCAATATTGACTAAGAATAATAATAAAAACATTATTTCATAGCTTGGTTTTACCTTGTAGTTGTAGGTACTTAGTCACATGTGAATTTACTCAAGATCCTTTCACTGTCTAATTCAGATGCAGTAATTTGCTATATTTTTTCTTTCTATTTTTTTTTTGGGGGGGGGGGGTCGGTTTTTTTTTTTTTGTTTGTTTTTTGTTTGTTTTTATTTTTGTTTTATTATTTATTTTGTTTTTGTTTTTGTTTTTGTTTTTTTTTATTGACAAGTCTTCAAGAATCGCTGTTTTAACATTTTCCTTAAGGTACAGGGGCTACTTCCATATTTAGGAAGCAAGTAGCTTTATCTAATCCTCATGAAGTTAATCATTTATTTAACGAGTATATTTACTATATATCTTTGCAGTAATCATATCATGATTCTTATATCTTATACCAATATCTAAGTGTTGGTTTTGTTAATCAGAGCCATGTGATCTTTAACGACACGAGATAATTTTGAAAACATTGATATAACGAATATCTAAATACCGAGGTTACTGTGAATTTACTTTCTGCATATGCGCATTTCGACAACTTATGTCTCTTCAGTGCAGATAAAATCTAAACGTTTGGAAGACCATAAACTCAAAGATATTTAAAAACTGATAGAGAACAAATAACCAATATGATCTAAATGTAAAGCCAAAATTAGCTAAGGACAGAGCTATGCATGAGGGAGATACTCCTTAGTTTTCAACAAAGAGTAGTGCTCTTTAATGCATTGTCACAACATAACTCAGTTTAAAAAAAATTAACCACGTATTAATAAATATTCAATCCTTGGTAGAGATTTCTATTGCTTAACTGTAAGTCTTTAAGAATCATATCTGCCAAGAAAGATTGTGTTTGCACCGATATGATTAAAACATATTACACTTGTACTCTTGTAGGAGAATCATGAATTTAACTTTTATTATGTTCAATCTTTGTGTGCCTGCATAAAAAAATATGGATTATTATATGGCATTTTTCATATCACATCCCATATCATCCCAAGACATCCATATTAGCCCGAGGGCCGAAGGCAAGAGGGCTAATATGGTCCGAGGGATGATATGGGATATTATATGAAAAATGGCATATCATAAAGTATTTATCATATACTTCATCATATGACCAGTTTTACTTCTCTTTATTTCACAAAAAAAAAATGAAACGATGTAAATAAAAGTTATTCATCTGTAAAAATGTGTCATTTAGTCTGTGCTGTTTTCAATGGAATTAATTTCAAAGGAAGCAAGTTGGTTTCATTTTAGAAATCATTTATAAGGGTCTTATAATGTCAAACAAACTAAAGTATACCAAATCCTATTTACAATAAAATGTTCACTTATGCGTATAGGCAAAAAGAAATTTTGCCACCTCACTTTTTTCTCTCTTGTGTGTTTCGTTCATTTCAACAGACAGTTCTCCTCGTTATGTGCTTCTCCGGCATTCATCCGACATGATAGTTTCAAATGGAAAAAAATAATGAGAATGTATCTCTAACCATTTAATTTGAAAACATATTGTGCTGAAAATTGTAAATTAATTGCTTTACAATATTTTTACAAAACTTACAAGATCATGCAAATGCGATTGTGGTTTCGTCATAGCCTATACATGTGTGTGATAAACACTTACTGTACATAAATTGTCATCGCTTATATTTGGCAAAAGTTCTTAGAATAGCTGAAAACAGTTTTTAGATGAATTTTTTGCATTATTTTTGCTTACACTGGTATTTTTCTTCAGAAACAACAAAAGTATGTTCATAACAACGTGAGTCAATAACTAAAACAAGTACAAAAAAGCACATGCAAAATTAAACATATCTTGAAAAAGTATATGATAAATAAAGTTAAACACAAAAAGCAGCATAGATATCGATAAACTTTCTCATTTTTCTTAGGTAATCACTCAAAAATGAAAACAAAAGAAATGAGGAATTATCGTGTGAGTGAAAGAGAATATTGGAAAGGAATGGAAACGTTTTTTTTTATCAAAAGTGGGATATCACAACAAACATTATGTATTCTGCTTTCACGCGCTCACTCTAATCGAACGTAAATTTAAGCTTAAAATGAGAAATTTTTTCACAAGTCAAAAGAAAAAAATTAACAAACCTTTATTGGTGATGTGTCGTCAATTATCTCTGTCTTCTCTATAGAATATATAAAAGATATTGTAACAATACCCAAATAACTATTTGTAGTTTGAAACAAAGTATTTTAAGGTGTTATGTCTAGCTAAAAATATATTGTTGAATGATACCCGATATTGATTCTGTTTTCTCTATACTTATAACGTTATGGTTCATAACATATTTTTTTACTTAAATGATTGTGATTATTTTATGGGCAAATGTATGAAATATACAGAAAATTTGCTCTGAGTTTTTCTAATTTAATTAACCCTTAGTGTGCTATTTTGTTTCAAGGAAAATCAGCGGTTTGCATTTATTTGCAAATTTATGCAAATTATATGCAAATGTAGCAACTGATTCTGAAGATGTTTATTGTTTACTATAGAGCTAGTACGGGGTATGGTCGTTGGGGTGAGGAGGCTGGAGTGGGTTGGCGGACTAGAGCCCAAAATATTGGTAGCCGTAGAGAAAAGTGTCATTTTTTGCCTTTTTGGCCCCCTTTTCGGGCCGCAAAATGGCAGACGATGACGTATCACAAATTTAAAGTATTTTCTGAAAATTTTGCACCTCGTGGGTCATTCCTACTTACATTGGACGAATAGTTGGGGTAGAAGCAGGATCTGTGTGTAGGTTTTTATTTTTTTTTCGGCCTCAAAATTGACATTTTTTCATGATTTTGTACTTTTAAACCGGAAGTGGTGATAACGCATGCAACAACGGCAGTAGAATACCGAAGGAACAAAGGGGTGAACCGAGGAACTGACACTTTTATCTTGTGATAGATATGATATCGTATTATCATTATAAATCAATTTGGAGTATTAGGGATGAAGTGTTGCATTATAGAGCCCAGCCCTTTCAAAATGTGCGAATATTTTGCACTTTTAAATTTACAGCCTACGATTTCATGCATAAGGAGTGGCAACACTGACCTTTCTTGATATGTGATATTGTGGGAAATAGCTATTTCCATGCTACAAGCGCAAAAAAAATCGAATCTGCATAGGTTTTTTGGGCCTGTAAGAGGTGTTCAACTGAGGTATGACTGCATCCGTCATAAGACAGAACCCGCATGGTTATTTTTAAAATGATAATGGGAATATTGGCATTTTTTCGATTAACCTAAGAAAAGGACTCATACTCCTTGTTAAGATTCCTATTTGAAAGATTTTGACAGGCTGTTTTTTTTTCTTTTACTCTTAATTTTATTATATGTAGAATAGACACAATAGTTTTTATATACAGATGTTTCATTTCTGATACGAAGAAAAGTTTTTTTTTTAATTCATAAAGATATTGTAGGACATAGTTTACACAGATGATGATTTATAATTCAGTAAAATGTATGATAAAATCCCATATGTTTTAGCCAATCACCTACCGAACATAACTTAAGAAATGTAAAAATATACTATTTGAAACATTTTTGATCTGATATTTTACCTGAATATAGCCCGAATGGATCATCGTCAGAATCTGAAAATATGCGAATTTCATTAAATTTTAAACATCGTTGGTGTCTAAGGCTAAGATTCAAAGCAAGTAAAAATGAAATTATATAGATTGACAGCAAAGTTATTAGTTCTAAAAATATGTGGAGCTGGCTTCAAAGTTTAGGATGTTAAAAGCATCAGCAATATTTTTCATCAAAACTTTCGCAAATCTTGAAGACAAAACTACACCTGCTTTCTTATATACCTATACTAAACCTATTGCTTCCAAGACTTGTCATCACAAAAAGCTCATTGTTAAAGGCCTAATGGTGACTTCAAGATGAAGAACAACAATAAAAGCGTTGTTCCTTTGCTTGTTTCTACCATGTATTTGTCTCATGTGCATTTACTCCATATCCTTTAATTCACCACTTGAAACCTTTACCATAACTATGATATGTCCAAATCTCCTGAATGCTCTTGTTAATCGTCAATTTTTTGTTATGATTCTACACGGAAGACTAAGGAATTTAAAGCACCTCCATCTACATATGTTGCTACACAAAGATTCGAAACAAAAATTGCAAATAGTTGGTGAATGTTGTTGGAGACTGCTAGGTAATGGGCTAAACATGAGTGAGTTAAACTGAACTCTTTATTGAAACGGATCAAAGCTATACATTTGGTCATTCCACGTACACAAAAAAAAATGATGCTCAACGAGCAAGAAATGTTTTAGCACGGACGAACGAACGAACGAAAGAACGGACGGACGGACGGCCACAATGATCACTATATACCATCCGCTAAGGCAGGTGGTATACTACGTTGATGTGTTCTTAAATTTCGCTTTTCGAAATGTGGATAAAATATAACCAATATTACAATGAATACTTACATTGTAATTTATAACCAAGTATTGGAGAAATTTGATTTCAAAGTTTCTATAGGTATTTCCTCATTCTCCAGTAGTTGCATTCCTTCTGACCCCGCATATACCAATAATATACAATATACTAAAGCATCCTCCCAATAGGAAGACCACACAAAGAGATGTTCAAGACTAACCACAAAACAACTCCGTAAATTCTATGGTCACAAACACCAGATCTAGCATGAAGTTGCATCAGCAAAACTATCAGACTTGACATTTTTCTGGTTGCGAGATACCTTTAAATATTTTTTTTTCAAATGACGGGTTACTCATGCAGAGCAGAAGACCCTTTACACTGCCGATGCATCAACATGTCCATGTTATTACTCATAGCTGAATATTTCGCTTGGATATTGAG
>MJUU01013509.1:8192-24267 GCA_002080025.1 Modiolus philippinarum | reverse complement strand
CGTTGATAGACAAGGATAGACAAGGAAAAAAATGTTAAGTAAATTTCCGATCCCTGCATGGACCAAGCTGAGCTAATGACATAATATTCTTTATAATCAGTAATTGAACTTTGTTGTCTACCAGTGGCTGTTTCTGATATTGTTAAACTTCAGTTTCGTATCATATTCGATCTAAAGGTTATGAAATAATTATAATCAAATCATCGTTGAATATCCATTGAGTTTTTGAATGAATTATCGTAAGTTCACAGCTAGACATCCTCATTGATGTCGTACGCTATACTTAATGAAACGTAAAGGTATTTAGATGTACCCGGCAAGGTTGCTATGGCTGTGTTAGCACGGGTATTAACAAGGTCGTTATGATTCAGATATTACATGAGTAAGGGTATTGATTTGCTGCTGACTAAAAGATCACAGGTCAAAATGATTTAACACAGTGATACGTATATTAATATATGCTCGTTATTACATTAATGAAGATGAAAAACTGGGGTGGTTTTAACCCCCCTTAAAAAAATAAAGAAACACTTTTTTTTCAAGAAATTGTGTTTGCAATTTTGCAGACATGTTTAATACTTTAATACTTTATTAGAAATGCATAATTGTACCCCTGAGGGTTGAAAGCATATATATAGATACAGACATAAACTTGTAACGTTATAGAGGATGAGTTCCACTTCTTTTTCAACTGTAAAATTAATTCTTCATGTCGAAAGCAATTTTTAGATTACTATCAGTGTAATATAACACATTTTAATTTACTAAACCAATTAGACAAACTTGTTCTTATTCTTAATCCGTCAACACCCGATGATAATAAAACAGTGGTATCTTATATACAGCAGTCATTAGAACTGAGGAAAGATGACCCTCATACTGTTTTAGTATCAGAATAATAATGTCTTACTTTTTCATTTTTGTTCATATTTGTTATTGTTGTTTAAATGTATTGTTTAAATGTCTTTGCTATAACCCTAATGGGTTAAATAGTTTTCAATAAAGTTAATCGACATAAAGACGAAATACAACATAAAAATAAAATATTCAAAATTTTACGATTCTATACGTATATTTAACATTTCTTTTATATTGTTGATGGTGAACCATGCAATCATTTGTCCACTTTTCTCAGTATAAGTGACTTTTTTATAAATGGAGCAACATATTGCAAGTGATCCGATGAAGATAATATCTCAACAATATTTGTATTGTTATTATTATTGTTTTCAAAAGTATTTACATTTTTTATTTTAAATTCCTGTCTAATAAGGTTATATTTAATGTTAAGGGAACAAAATAGCTTGATAGCTTGACCAGAGATACAAGACAATTTTATGAAACGAATTCTGTTGAATGAAAAAATAAAGGGATATGGAGTAAATGTACATGGAACAAAATACCTATAAATACATGGTAAGATTAAGCAAATGGAACAACACTTTCATTGTTGTTCTTCAATTTGAAGTCATCTTGAAACATCGCGACCGCCATCGGAACTCCGATTCGGGCAATTTCCCAACATATCCTAAATTGATGAACACCTCAAGATAATATGTATTCTTGAAAAAGAGGTGCGAGTGTCATCTTTTGACCCATGTACCTGTAAATTTATCAGCTGTAAATATGGAGGGATGTCCAAGATAATAATGAGCCCACCAATTCTTGTAATTTTTTTCTTTTTTTTTCATGAGATGTGCGTGAGTTGCATTGCATAAGATAAGTCTAAATGTAAATACTTTTAAGTTCGGGGAGAAAATCAAGCCCAGTGTTCGAGAGGAGTCATGATTGGAGAGGTTTGGGCAATGTAAGGGGAGAAGGTTATGATAATATTTGAGAAGGTTTCGATTATGTTAGGGGAGAAGATTAGGATAACGTTTAGGAAAAATATTATGAAACTGTTTGAGAATGGTCGAATAAGATAAGGATAACGTTTCGGGGAGATGATAATGTTAGGGGAGAAAATCATGATAATATTATGATAGGTTTGGATTTAAGGTTTCGAAAATGTTAGTGAAGAAGATTAGGATTATTTTCTGAGAGAAGATTACGATACTGTTTTCGGGAGAAGTTTTCCATAATGTTAGGACAGGAGATTAGGGTTATTACGGGTCTCGGATTACGAGTAGAAGGCCTTAGGGTATATAACAGTAGGTGAGAAGGCTTGGAGATGATAATTTTATCTTGGAGAAAATTTGAATAGACCATCGAGCATTTGTTTGAACAGTACCCGTGTGTATTGTCTTCATGTTTTATGTACTTCATTTTTAGGGTACTCGTCTTGCTAAGTTGGACTTTTTTATAGTTTGATTTTTACTGTGAGTCTTTTTGTGTATTTATTTTTCAGGGTTTAGATCCAAGAAAACGAGTTTAATCCCACCGCAATTTTTGCGCCTGTCCCAAGTCAGGAATATGTTGGTCATTGGCTTGTCCTTGTTTTCTTACGAAATTATTCGGGTTATTGGATGTGGTTTGTTTCCATTGATTTATTCACTTTTTTACCTTTGGGCTTGCTATATGGTGTGAGGTTACTCACTGTGTTGAAGACCGTACGGTGACCCCTAGATGCTTTGTTTTTGGTCGTTTTAACCTGGATCCCTGACATTTACCCCATTTCCTTTCTTTTTCATCATGATCTCCAATTGCAATGTTCATTTTTTTCATGAGAAGCGCATCCTCGCTAGCCAAGGGTTACGATCCTCCTTATCCTCTTGGGGCGGGTGAGGTGAAAGAACTTGAAAATCGTAACATCAACAACTTTTTGCTTTTCATTGCAAAAAAAGCTTTTTTATTCATTATTGCAATTTTTGTGTTATGTTTGCGTAATTTTTGTGTTATATTTGCATATGAAGTGATAAAACCCTCCATTGCTGCAATTACTTTATTTCGACGAAAACAAATATTTTGCTATTTGGCTTTGTTGCCGCAGACAATACAGTAAGCAGAGTGTAATAAGATAAGAATACACAAAGATTATACAATTTATTGTGTATCCCTCCCACACCGCACATTCCTCTGTCTTGGCTACATAATCTATAAATATTGCATCGACAGTTATCAACAACAGATGATTGTTTTTTTATTATTCGGTACCTATTATTTATACTTATATCTATTTTGAATCTTAAATGATGAATCATGTGAAATTGAGTGCAGATTCAATACACAAAGTCACCATGCACTATTCAATATCTTTTAATCTCTTAAAAATATTCGACAAAATCCCGCCCAACCTTTTCCCCGAAGACAACATTAGCAAAGCAAAGCTAGAATATATCTAAGGATGTTCAGGAAACATCATGCAAGACTTTCCTTAACACGCTGCTTTACATGAATTAGTTTTAGCTCCTGCTTATTTTAGTACATATGTTATTTAAGAATCGAAAAAAAGATCGGTGCTGGAGAATTAAGACGCTATGTCTGCGATATTGTGATAGAAGATGAAGACACTTCTTGTTACACTGTACATGAAGAGCACTTCTCGTTACATTGTATCAAAAAACTTTGACAAATGCTATTTGTTTGGATATTGAATTCGTGTAGTGACCATAAAGATATTGAACTGAATTGATATTTTTATATAATTACATTGATTTTGCTTCGTATAGAAACCCCCGTATTTGATTGGTTACGAGTACTTCCAGTCAGTAAAACTACAGCAGCAAGTGACTCCTTGACAACGACAAAAGTAAACAAAGACGGCGGAGTAAGCCAAACTAGGAAATGGTGCATCATCCACGAATTTCATTACCTTATCTAGCGAAAAGACTTGCATTCCATTTACGGAATGTAATAAGTATTGAACGCAAGCTATGCAATGCTAGCGCGCTTCATTCAAAATGTGCTACGGTCCACCCTTTTACACTCCAATAAAACTACAAAATATTGCATTCAATTCTTAAATATAGTAGCTCTAATTTTTACCAATTTTTTTGTGTTTAAAACATCCCAACTTACAATGCAACTTCACAAGTAGAGTTTATAACTTATACTTTATGAACAATCCGGAAGAATTTTTTTGTTTCTGTTTTTGATATATTTTGGGATGATGTTTATCTTTTATTGCTCTAAAAGCATTTGTTTTTCAAGAAGTTTCATTTTGCTATTGTCTCAAGCATATCTGGTTGTGTCTCAAGCATCAAGCATATCTGGTTGTGTCTCAAGCATCAAGCATATCTGGTTGTGTGTTTGAAGGCCGAAACGAATGCTCCAACAGGGTTGGGTAGGACTGCAGTAGAGTTGGACAGCACTGCACGTCTGTCCTTGTTTGTTATACTTATTGTTTATTGTTTGTCACAAACATAACATGTTTCATGACAATAAAGAATTTGAATTTGTTAGAAGAAAAAAGTTTGTTTGACAGTATTTATTGATTTGTACGCTATCCATATATAACATCTGTCATGCAACTGACGAAAGCAATACAGTTTTTCTAGTTTCCGAATCCTCACATCTTGTTTGTGTAATTATGTTTATTTGTATACTTCGTTAATAAAATATTGTTTACACCAAAGCAAAACACCGACTATGTTATCATGATATTCAAATATTTCTATGTCCTCATATATATTTGTACGAGTCCCTCAAACGCACAAATGACCTCTCAATGCGAAATACTTTAATCAATGGTCAAGAATAAAAAATTCCACATGAAGCCCTTCATACCAATATACTATCACTGATACATATAAAGGAATTTTATTTTCGTTGATTTTTAAAAATGAATGTGCAGATCATTCATAGATGCATGCAAATAAATGCACATTTGCATCCATAACTGCAGACGTGCTGATCATATCACATGGGGCGTATCAAGCTCAGTGGGGCCTAACCTCTATTTGTTGTTATCATTGTATACATAAATAAGTAATAACATTTAAAGGTGACCTTACAAGGATTTAAAGTAGAATATAGACATTGATAAGATTTTTACAAGGTTGAGGTGTTTCCCCTTCCAAGACACTTCCTTGTGGCGAATGCTTTAGGTTTCCGCCATTCATTGAAAAATCTCTTGAATTTTTTTCAGAAAATTTTTAACTGGGTCAATTACTGGGAAGTACTTATAACATCTAAAAATAAAAAATAAAAATATTTCAAAATGTTTGTTTTGATTAGTAGTTTCCTGTATGAGCTTTATTTTGTAAACATTTGAATATTTGAATTCTGTCCTGTATATAGGGCGTGATCTTATTTTTGGCGGGTCTTAAATTGGCGGGTGTAGCTTTGTCCTGTTATATTGAATACACAATGAAAGGAAATAGAGTAAATGCACATGAGACAAAGTCTTTACAAATACGAAAAACAGGCAATGGAACAAGGCATAAATTATAGTTGTTCTTCAGCTTGAAGTCAACGTGAAGCCCTCAACTGCAGACGTCCGCTAGCAGCAGTTCGAGCGGAATTCATTGCCAATTGACAAAGCGCTCTTACAATCACTGTCATCCGTTGCCCGTCATCCATGAACCTTTTTTAGGCATCGTTATGGAAGTTGTTTTTTAACCTAGCTCCCGAGTTTGTTGAATTTCATTGTCAAATATAACTGTCAGTAGATCTGTTGCTGTCCGATATTTTGGCTCAGATTTTGATGGTTTCCTTTATGTTGTTCGCTGTCCTTCACCTTACTCATTTTGCGTCTTTTTTCGGAAGCATTTCACCTTTATCTGCATGGGGCGAGAACAAGTCAATCAATTCAAAATATATAAACAAGAGACGAAAGAAACGAAGTTTGAAGGGACAGCGGGGCAACGAGTTTTGTGTGCCAGTGGAAATGCGAAAATGGGTAGGCCTTGTATACGGGGGGCGGGGGGTACATTTCTTTGCAACTATATAAATGAGGCTTACGGAATGGTTTTTCTATCTCCAAAAAAACAGATGCAACATTTTTGAAACTTTAGAACATTACTACATCATGCGAATCTGTCACAAATTCTGCATAAATATGATTTTGTTCCTTATTTTGGAATGTGCTTGGTCACTCATTTCGGTATCAAATTCCAGCACATTTTATTTATACGTTCAAGTGTAAGTAAATACTCTTACCGCCAATAAAATTCGGGCAAAGTCTTTCTTTGTTTGTAAAAGTCGGTTTTCTATTTGACGAGATTGTTTCGGGACAACCAAACACTTAGGGTGTCCCAATATCGGTTCACGTTATGACGTAGATGGTTAACTTTCCATTCATAACCCCGTTGCCATTGAAATAAACAAATGCAATGCAGATTATATATTTGATATGTATTTATTGCAATATCTCAAATATTGTGAAGAAAATCCAATTTCTTTTTGTATCTTTATTTGTATCTATAAAATTACATATTGCGACATGCAATTAATATTATAATTTAATGTTTAGTTATGTGCCAATTTGGCATATTTCCAAGTGGGTTAGTTGTGAGAATACGGATATCGATTCAAAAAATCATCAGTTCTTTTATTTTAAAATTTGAAAAAAAAATATTCAATTGATAAAATGTATATGTATACAATTGGGACCTGGATTTGTGCCAAAATTAAAGAATGTTATAGTATATTCTAAATTATTCTCGTATGACTCGAAAAATCACCAACAAAAATAAAACACAAAAACAAAAGCGAAACTTAAAATAGTGAATGTTTATTAATGCTATTTTTTATCCTTGCGGGTTGACAGCATACATATACAAAACACAAACAATTATAAACAATGAAACATATATACATTTAGAACAATAAAAATTATGCATCTATTTTCAGTCCACTCTCCTCAGTGCTAGGGACTTTTGAATGAAAGGGGCAGCAAGGTGCATAAGACAATCAGACGACAAAATATTTTCCCAAAATCTCCTTGTATTTTTAAAATATGTCCAGCGAAAGAAATATTTTAGGTCCTAAAGATTCATTAAATAAAGAGACATCTTTAAAATCCAAGCGAAAGACTCTATTGGTCACATTTAAACATTTGCTGTCTAAATCTACAGAAAAGTCCATGTCGTATAAGGACTAAATAGTCCAAGCCCAAGACCAAGCCATAAAAGAATCAGGCTTCATTCAGACGTACAAACACTAAATATAACTTTCAGTTCAAATCCAAATCGAAACCAAAATTTATTTCGGAGTCCTAAATGCACGTCCATACCAAAAGTAAACAGACTAACACGGTCTTAAATCACAGTCGACAACCTCAGTGGCGGTCCCTTTTCGGGATGCTGGGGTTTGAAGTTTTTTTAAGCTCGGGAATTCTGGATTTCTGTACTTTAAACCCGGGAATTCGGGAAATAAATGCACCAGAATTCGGGATCTTATCATTTAAGTTCGGGTTTTGGAACTTTGAACTAATTAAGTTGGGATTCCTAGATGGGACCCTCTCAACCCATCCTCAGGGGTGGTTTGATAAAGGACTGACCGTTGCAAATAGCAATATTAATATTTTACGTTATAACATTCTTGCCAAGGTAAACACATGTCAACATTAAGCTTGGGTCTATATTATATATGAAGTACGTATATAATTGGTTTAAATTTTGCCCTGTCTAAGGTCCTTACAAAATTACTTATATTACAATTAAAAATACACTTTAATATGAATACATGAAACATGCATTAGAATGTCTGAAAAATGTGTCCCGGTGGGATGGCATTTCTAGACCGGGAGCAAGTCCCTGTTGTCTATCCAGTACAAGTCCAAGATAGACAGTCTCTAGTCACATTCAGAAAAGTCGTGGCTATTCGGTAGCGAATGGACTCTGCAAGGAATGGATTCAGTATGGTATATGCATGTTGTAAATGCGTGCATGCTTGAAAACCTGCAATATATTTACTTGTAGTCCGTTGGTGTTAGAAAATGTGAAACGTAATACGTGAAAATCTTTAGTAGGGAAATTGCACTATATCGCTTTAAAGCGGACTCGTCCTTCCGTACCTTCTCAATTCACGTGGAAAAGATTGACACAAACATTGCATTTAGGGACCAAGAAAGTTCGGGCGGGAATTCACCATCAGTACATTAAATAATGTTTACAAACAAGAGATCGTTGTTAAACCTTATCAATCCGAATTTCCGACTTTTCAAACCACATCCTTCTCATTATAAGTAGTTTTGCGTCACTGTTACTTGACCTTCGTTCTTGTCCATCAAACCGGACGTGCAGGTCTTCGCTTAATACAGGAACATTTATGTCAGATGTAGGTCAGATAAGCTGACAATTGTATATAAAACAGTTTTCGGGGAAAATGTGTATTTCGATGAAAAACTAAAGATTGTTTGCAGATATAGCTGCGATGCAAGTTGCCACACGTCAGTCGCTCTTGCGACATACAAATTCAAAATGCTTTGTTTCTTGCAACAGTGCCTTGGTGAAGTTTTTGCTCAACACTGCAGGAAAGCCTAAGAACAGAAGCAATATGGTTTTTTTTATCCCCGTGTTATTTAATGCCCATTATTTCTTTCAGTGTTAATTTTTATGCTCGAAGTGTTAATTTTTATGCTTCCAGTGTTAAGTTTTTTGCCTTCGGTGTTAATTTTTGTGCATTTAGTGTTAATTTTTGTGCTCTCAGTGATAAATATTGTCCATTATTGAAACTGGTATTTATTGAGTTTTTGTTTTTCATAAGGCGACAGTCTACCCGTCAGGTTTGAATGAAGGAAAATTTATTTTAAGTATCACGGGATGGCGCCACAGTTACGTTGAAATAACGTTGTACCACGCTACAGTGAAAACGTGTGATACAATGAGAACGCACTTTATTATATAGATAGCGGTGATTTATCGAGTTTTCACAGTTAAATAAATGTCATATTGTCACCGGTGAAAATAAAGGATTTCTAGTCACTGGATGACGTCTTAATGAAGCGACGTCATAATGTCTCTTATGTCGTCGTCAAGTAAACAACTGGCGTATTGACATGAAAAAAATAATCCGCATCTAAAATCTCGGTTTTTGAGTAGAAAATCTATATAATAAAAAGCATAACTAATCGCCCGTCATGAATATCAATAAAAATGTCACTCGTGTCGATCAACGCAGTAGATTTAACTCGTTGCAGAACAAGTTCTGCAACTCGTTAAATCCGTCTGCGTTGTTCGGCACTCGTGACATTTTTATTGATATTCACGACGGTCAATTAGTTATACTGTAAATATATATGGTGATTTGAGGATGAAGAGCAACAATAAAAGCGATATTCCATGACTTTGTGTGTTGTACATTTACTCCATATTCTTTCATTGTTTACTTTTTTAAAACCCTTTAAATAATGAATAAGGAAATTCTTTGGGTTGTTAGAAAAGAAGTCATTTGATCTGCACTGAAGAGAAATCTGCGCATCTGCAGAAACTAGATTTATTATACCTTCGGTATTTTGTCATTTGCACCAATGACAAGGCGATATTTCCTTTCGTTTACACCGACAAATGTGTAAAGCCTTTAAATGGCTACACATCCTGGAGTTACTGTAAAATTAGTTTGTATAGCAGATGGAAATTTCGACAACTTATATTGTCTTTTCAATTCAAATTCAAAAATTTCAAGCTCTAACCGAAAAATATACAAATCTGATAAAGGAAAAACTCTTAATTTTTTTATTTATTATATGGACATTCGACGTATAATTTGACAGAAATGTTTCCACAATTCAAAACTTGGTAAAAATTGCCCTCTCACAGAATTCCTAAACTTGAAAGGCAACTAGCTCAAATATTCATGAAAAGGACAAAAAATTACATTTATGCATCTTGTAGAAGACATCAAAACATGATCTACAGTTGAACCGATCATAATGATCCACAGGGTAGCCTCTGGTTTTCTTTTTGCCTTTTTATAGTGTGCACCGATGAATCCTGATTGACCCGACAAATACCCCGGCAATTAGCCACACGAGGTCTACGATACGCCCAGTGATAGAGAGCATATGTTGAACGTGTAATCGTCGTCCAGACACCTAATTATTCCGAGAAAACTCAATTTCCGCCTTGATCAATATGTCTGCATTTCTTGTAACTATTGGAATATTATCTCGTATTGTGTCCTCAGATGTCGGAAAGATTATAATTAGAAGGCTGTAACAGCGTTTTACTATTATAGTAAATATATAGTAAAATATGGTGATCATTATAATGGCGGTCGTCATAGCAACGCGATTACAATTTTGCCGTATATGTCGTCTGCACATCAGCTGCAACTCCGTGCTAAAATGCACTGTAGCTTACATAAATAGGTGAGGATTAGCGGGAATATCATTTAGGTTAACCAATATCGATATAATCCCAAGAGGGTATTAAATAACACAAAATGAAGCCAAATGGCATATATTGCAATAGCAACAAGAATTCAATATGCACTTAATTGTTGTTTTGCACTTTCAACGTTTATTATGTAACTAGCAACAAGCCCCTCATTTTGAAGGTGCTTTAAGCATCTGTTATGCAATGAAAGATCAATGCATTCATATTTGTGGGTATCTGTTTCTTTGAATCATGTTGATTCTATATTTTGCCATGTTTTATGCTTTGCCCGTGTCCATTTTTCCGTCCTGTCCTGTAGTAGACCCGTCGGGGTACTACTTCCTGTTTACCGAGTTACTTGATTTTTTGACGCATTTTGCATTATAGAATGATTTGTCAAGTTTATCTCTGCAATTGTATACGATGCCAACTTGAAATTTTGTCGTCACATTAAGCTTTGTATATCAATGCCATTTTCAGACCCGTCATGGAACTACTTCCTGTTTACCAAGTTAGTCAAATTTTGACACTTTTCGCCTTTTAGGGGATTTTTTTTGTCAAGCTTTTCCCTACAACGGTAAATGAAAAACACGTGAAATTTTATATCAAGCTTTGTATAGCCATGCGATAATTCATTTATTCATTTATTCAAAATTGCAGACAAAGAACCCATTTGGGTTATGGCAATACAAACATATACGTATCAAACAATAACACAATGTAATAAAACATATATATCAGCTAAGGGTCTCCTCTCTTCAGTTCTAATAACTGTCGTATAAAAGAGACAACTGTATTTATATCTTCAGGTGTTGATTGGCTAAGGATAATAGCAAGTTGCTGGAGAAAAGTTAATACCTTTATTGAAAACTATTTAACCCATTAGGGTTATAGCAAAGACATTTAAACAATACATTNAAAATGAAAAAGTAAGACAGTATTATTCTGATACTAAAACAGTATGAGGGTCATCTTTCCTCAGTTCTAATGACTGCTGTATATAAGATACCACTGTTTTATTATCATCGGGTGTTGACGGATTAAGAATAAGAACAAGTTTGTCTAATTGGTTTAGTAATTCTTTATTGCAAAATTACACCCCTAAGGGTCAAAGCAATACAATACAACACAAAACATATACATTATACAATGAGATAGATGACTCTCTGACCGGCGTGGACCCTATATCAATTCAAGTTTAATCTAAAAATTGCTTTCGACATGAAGAATTAATTTTACAGTTGAAAAAGAAGTGGAACTCATCCTCTATAACGTTACAAGTTTTACATAGTCTTTGACATCTTGGAATGGTTAATATGCATGGGATACATTTTCAGACATTCTTGTTGACAGAGTTAGTCAATTTTTGACACTTTTAGCAGGATAGAGTAATTTTTTCAAGTTTTTTTTTCTACAATTGTAAAAGATACATTTTATCAAAAGCTTTGTATGGTCATGCCATATTTAAACTTGTGCAAGTCATTAGAGGCTGAAGTTTTACAAGTGAGCAGGCGCTCACAGATGCCTTGTTGGAATCGTATTTTCCGTTCTGCCTCTTTGCTTGCTCACGTTTCAGAATGGTACAAACTACATGGCAATACGAAAAACATTGGTCTTGTCTTATATATAACTTGTCTTTTTTTACATCCTTCAAGGACAAAAGGTCATGTAAGTTGTAGCAGTGTTATATCCGGACACAACCTGAACACGATACTACAATCAATAGTAATGTCAAGAAAAAGCCATCATCTACCTGATCCACGGGAGGCCATTGTTCTTCATGGTTCACTGCAAATTAATTGAAGAACGTGTACTAAATATATGCATGAAAAAAAGCTTTTAGGGTCAATAGAAAGTCACTGCCCTCTACAACAAGTGCTTTTCACATTTTTATGTACTTGGACATCGTGATGTTGTAGCAGCAGGTGGTTTATGAGTAAAGCCGTGGCCAGTCATATACACTTGTTGCAAGAAATATGGCCTGGAAAAAGAAAGGGTAAAAAAAAATCATTATACAGACCCCAGCAAATTACATTGCATGCACGTCTCTCATATAATACATTTAAGGGACTCCTACGTAGAGCTCCATATGGGTTAACGATGGAACCATAAGTTACATATAAAATTTAAAAAGAAGTAGAGCTGAGTAAAATATTGTCTTTTTCGCCCCGCTAAACCATTTCGATACACGGCCATACACATGCACATCGCTGAAAGATAGGTCTCTGCTGGCACTACAACCGGAGTGTCACTCATATATACACTGGATTTAGCAAAAAGTTAAGGGACCGATCATTTAACCTGAAGGGGGGGTTATGGTTTTTTTTCTTGACAGAAAATTTTTTTTTCAAAATTAACATTATTTTTGGGGGCAGAAAGCCTCATTCAGAAATTTTTTTTTCATCATATTGGCAGCCAAAATAATTTTTTCACATAAAATCAGATCCAAAATATTTTTTAGAAAAAAACCATAGCCCCCCCCCCCCTTCAAGTTAAATGGTTGGTCCCTAAACGGAACGCAAGTTAAATGGTTGGTCCCTAAACGGAACGCAACCGAGGAGTTTCCATGTACAATTGACCAAAGCTGACAGGGTTTCCTGTTTTCCTCTTCGGTGTTATAGACACATGACTCCTCCCCGGGGCTCCTTCGTATTTTTAACAGAAGTTGCCGCTTATTGTTGCACGGAGTTCTCGTGTATTGTTGACATGAGTTCGTTGGCATTATGCAGAGGAGTTCCCTTTTTTCTCATGTATTGTTGACTTGAGTTCGTTGGTATTATGCAGAGGAGTTCCCTGTGATCTCGTGTATTGTTGAAATGAGTTCGTTGGTATTATGCAGAGGAGTTCCCTGTGATCTCATGTATTGTTGACATGAGTTCGTTGGTATTATGCAGAAGAGTTCCCTGTGTTCTCGTGTATTGTTGACATGAGTTCCCTAGTTTTCACGAGTTCCAACTTATCTCGCGTATTCCTGGCATGACTTTTTTTTAGATTTTAAAACATTTTGATAACAAAATTAATAACAACATGTTGTTAACAAATCCCCTTGGTGGTACAAGGATCCCACAAAAGTTCTCCCCTGTGTGTTAGTCACTAAACCAAACCAGGGGATTTTGTAAGTGAATCAATTATTTTTTGTTATAACTATATAGCATATTTTTCCTTATTTAACAATTTACTCATTACGGATTTAAATTTTTGCATGCTCTCAAAATGTTAAGAGAAAAATGTAGAATTTTGACTAGCGTAGTGTTTCCTGCCGTGCAAAGGACCCCCCAGACAGCAGCACGTTTGGCAAGCTGTCAAGCTGTCTGAGTTTCCTTGCACCACAGAAACAACAAACTCCTATTTCATCTAAATCTTAACAATTTTTGTTCCTTTCTTTTAACAAGCACCACACAATGCAAATTTAAAGGGATTCAGACTCATACCCTTAAATTGTGTAGATATGATATTAAATATAGAGACGTCAGCGAATTTTAGATTCCTAATCAAACTACAAGTCATTTCCAATATAATTAGGTTTGTTTTCATTTTGCTGACATTTAAGAGATGAGTTCCTACTCTTGTTGGTGGGTGTTCTCATATATTGTTGACATGAGCTCCCTGGTATTGTAGAAAAGAGTTCCTACTTATTGTTTGCCTAAGTTCTCATGTATTTTTGACGTGAGTTCCGTACTATTGTACTTCTTCTTGACTGGAGTTCCCTGGCAATGTTAAAAAAGTTCACACTTATTGTTGGTCGTAGTTCTAACGAGTTCCCCAGTATTGTACAGAGGAGTTCCTATTTGTTATCAGTTCTCTGCCTGGGATAGTAGAGATGAGTTCTTACTTATTATTAGCAGGAGTTGACTGTCATATAGGATACAATTCCCTCGATCCCATTATATTTAGTTTAATTTCAGACTGCTTTTCACTGTATCAGGTAATTCGGTTTGATGGTGTCCATTTGTTGTCAGTTCTCTGCATGGTATAGTAGAGAGGAGTTCTTACTTATTATTAGCAGGAGTTGACTGTCATATAGGATACAATTCCCTCGATCCCATTATATTTAGTTTAATTTCAGACTGCTTTTCACTGTATCAGGTAATTCGGTTTGATGGTGTCCATTTTAAAACTTGCAATAACTAAATTTAGGGAAATTTCGTTAAAACATAAGGAGTACTTCTCCCATGCATAGCTCTGTCCTTAGATGATTTTTGGCTTTCCTTTACAGATCCTATTGGTGATTTGTTCTCTATCAGGTTTTACACATATTTTGGCTTATGGATTGCCAAATGTTTTGATTTGATCTGCACTGAAGAGAGACATAAGTTGTCGAAATGCGCACCTGCAAAAACTTAATTCACAGTAACTTCGGTATTTTGTTAGTTATTCTTTCGAACGGCGGAAGTTTACGTACTTGGAAGGAATGAAGTCCGTCAACATAAGATGATTTATATTTCAACATGTTCCAATTTAGATAAGTGCATGTAACTATTTATTTTCATTAATACATATCTTGAGTCATAATGTGTGCCAGTCTGTATGTGACACGTTGACAAGTACCTTCTAGCTATGTAAAAACATCTTTGTCTGACAAATCCATCTCGTATTGTCTTTTGTAGATATATGTCACTGGTGCATACTTGTAATTTAAAACATTTTCTTGAATAAATGAATGAATAGTTAGTTTTAGTAAATTCTACCGCGGCTGAGTCGAGTAATCGGAATAGTTTGTATTGCCAGATTTGTGTTCTTTGTGTTTCTATTTGTTCGTTTGCCAGATTTCGTTTTCATTCCTTTATTTTAATAATGCAAAGTAGCAATGGGTCCAAGACTCTGCTAATGATCAAATTAACACGATTCCCTTCCAAACTCTCTCGAATCTTTTCTTCGAAAACGGGTCTGGATAGTTGAAATGTCATTTGGCTTATCGGAATCGACATGCATGTGAATAGAGAATTTTCTTATTTATGTAAACGGCATTTATTTTATATACATGCGACACGATTAAGTACCTTACATAAGTCAATAAGACTTTTAAACAAATTAAATACCCATGACATAAATATCCTCGAATTGCATCTAGACCCCAAATAGCTGTCGGGAAGGGGAGGGCAAGATCATTGGTATGCCGGGGTTTGTGTATCCCCTTTAAAACATCGGGTTTTGATCTGTCGGTCATGTTTACTTTTGGATAAAGACCCTCAGTCTCATAACCTTAAAATATTTGTATATAAATGCTCAGACAAAGAGCGAGCTTGCACTGTTGGGCTTGTTAGTGGGAAGTTCCTGTCGGTTCATATTTCAACTTTGACCAAAATAAATGACGAATGTTATGTCCTTCGATATCGTTTTGTTGTGAATATTTAGAAAAATCGGTAGTCCTGTACAAAATTTGTTTTCGTAGACCTTTCATCGGACTAGTTGGCTTATCCCGTCGATTTGGTTTTGTGGTAGGACTGACTTGTGTAGTATCCTGTTTAACAAAAGATAGGGCTGAAATTGTTTGATGAAACAAGAGGCTCTCAAGAGCCTGTATCGCTCACCTTGTCCTTGATTAACATAGACATTTTATGTTAAATCTCATATCCATGTATAAAATAAAACTATAGTTCCAATATGCCCAGTTAGTTTAAGGGGAAAAGACGTCTGTTAGTGTTCAACATGGGTCCAATATTAAAATATGTTCCCTGTTGGCAGCCATCTTGGATAAAATGGGAACCTGAGAAAAAATTCTTTTCAGTGGTCCACATAAAAACTATTTTGACCAAGTTTGATTCCATTGGCTCAGTAGTTTCAGAGGAGATCTTCGAATGAGTTTTCCCACAGGGTCCAATGTTAAAACTATCTTCCCTGCTGACGTCCTATTAAATATAGCGCGGACCTGAAAA
>MJUU01013508.1:74210-93551 GCA_002080025.1 Modiolus philippinarum | reverse complement strand
CCTTAGTTTCAACAAAATTTACAAAAATTAGATATTGTAAGGTTCAAAGTAGAATCGACTTTCGGGTCAGCACCGAAGTACTGACTACTGGGCTGGTGAATACCCTCGGGGACTAACAGTCCACCAGCAGTGGCATCGGCCCAGTGGTAACAAATAACTGAATACCGAAGAAGTTAATGTGAATTTTGATTCTGCATATGCGCCTTTCGACAACTTATGTCTCTTCAGTGCAGATAAAATCTAAACGTTTGGAAGACCATAAAGTCAAAGTTAATTAAAAATTGATAGAGAACAAATTACCAAACATGATCTAGATAGAAAGCCAAAATCAGCCAAGGACAGAGCTTTTCATGAGGGAGATACTCCTTAGTTTCAACAAAATTTACAAATATTAGAAATTGTAGGGTTCAAAATAGAATCGGCTTTCGGGTCAGCACCGAAGTACTGACTACTGGGCTGGTGAATACCCTCGAGGACTAACAGTCCACCAGCCAGGTATCGACCCAGTGGTAACAAATAACTAAATACCCAAGTTACTGTGAATTTTGATTCTGCATATGCGCATTTCGAAAACTTATGTCTCTTCAGTGCAGATTGAATCTAAACGTTAGTACAAATGTTAAACTGTTTAATTTACATGATTATTAATACAGTTTTGAAATTTATATCAGCGACTTCGATTCTTAATTCATCTGAATAAGTAATTTACTCAGGATCCAGTAATTTTATATTACCAGGACTTTCCAGAGCTACGAACATTACTCGGTTGGAAAAGCCCTGAATAGGTGCATCACATGTCGTCTGTCGTTCTCATGTGCTAACTTGGCGTCTGTCATTAGATTTGCCATCACTTTTGCATATCTGTCGCCTATTTCTGTGGATGTGGAGAATTGTACATTGTGGACACACATAGTTTATCTACACCTGACCAGTTTATCGTTACAATACCCATGCTATTCTCGGCTTTGTTTCTTATACAGATGTGTAGCAACCGTTCATGATATAACGCCAGCTAATGATACCAGTATCATTGAGCGTTGCGGATGCAACACAAAATGATATAATTCATATCTATGGCACGCCCAAGCCACAAAAATGAGATAAAATAGCATTATCTCAGGTAATGGTAATGCTATTTTATCTGTATTTTTGTGGTTTTGGCGCAGATAAAATATCATTAACTCCTGATAATTAAATATGGAAAAAAAAATTAACATAGGTCTCTATGCAATAAAGAGATAAAACATTCTTTCCGGGAGGTAATAGGTAATGAAATTGCTTATCATAACTGGTAATGAACTTGTTTATCTGTTAACAGGTAATGAACTATCTTATGATAGATGTCCGATCCGTATGTAATAATTTATTGTGCCCATTGAAGAACATCCGTCTTAATCTGTTACATGCAATTTCATTCGCTAAGATAATGATTCCTTGACTACTAGCAACTAAAAGCTTTAAAATTGTGAAAAGTGTACACTTGATATATTCCTTAATATGTTATTAATTCCATAGATTCATTATCACTGTTAACATTCTTACTTATTCTCATCCGAGTGTTCTGTGAGAAACAAGACTTACCTCCTGGTCTCGGACGTCCTTGAATAATAAATAAATAAATAAATAAGGTTTAATTAAAGTTAGCATGGTAAAACTACTAAATAAAAACAGACTTTGCTTAGATCCTGCAAGAAATAGAGTAACTAAGTGGTATTTTTAATGTCATATCTTGTACAAATTAACAAGCAAGCATGAGCGCACAAGAGCTCTTACACATCTGATATTATAAACATAAATAACAACGTAATCTTGATAAATAGGGATCACGTCAGTGGTCCGACAGTCATTAATCCGACAGTCATTAGTCCGACGGTCATTAATCCGACAGTCATTAGTCCGACGGTCATTATTTCCGACAGTCATAAGTCCGACAGTCGTAAAAGTCTTAAATTGTTTGGTATAAGTATTCACTTTCCTCTTTTCTCGTTAAAGGGTTTCAAAATAAGGAAATCTAAGATAGCCGCTCGCTTATGAACATAAACCTTATGGATACTGGCAAAATTTTATTTCTAGATTCTAGATTCTAGATTCTTTATTTACACTCAGACACATATAATACAATGTGTAACATGAGGAAAATACAATAAATAACATAAATTAAATTGACAAGAAGAGTAGATTGACAGCAAATGTAAACTAAAACATATACATTACATTAATATATATATATATACACACAAATACGTACACTTAAATTATAAAAATAACAATAATGAAAATAATACTTGCGAAGTATAATATTAATCAAAAGAATACAGAACAGGAGAGCATTTTATATATCAGATTATTTTTTGTAATTTATTGACAAATAATGATATCCGCTTTAAAAGAGCACTGTTACATAATTTTAACATTCCCTTCATTTTTAATTTACTGGGATTTCTACAATAATATTCAGGTATTAAATTTTGCCGGAGATGAGACACAGTGTCATCTGTACACACAAAAAAGTAATGGAATTCATCTCCAATACCATTTCGGCACAGATGACAATATCTCTGATCTCTGGGGACGTTTTGCCAACGTCCAGTTTCAATCGGTAATTTCACATTATTAGTTCTGATTTTTGTAATGTTTGTTCGGTGAAATTCGGACATCCTTGTTAAATAATTTTCCATACAGAATTCAGTTTTAAATATAGAATAAAATTCTCCACGCGAAGACATTTCCAAATCAGAGAACCATNATGTATATTTCATAGAATATACATGTACATTCATGCAACGATCACAGGTAAGTGAATGTCATTTTAACATGCAATTTTAACGATGATATATTGTGATATATATATTGACGAGACTTTATTCACATAAACTAATTTTACAACAACAAAGAGGAAATACAGAATAATATAAACACTCAATATTACAAAATTCGTTATAAATGGCAAATGGATAAGAAAAAGAAAAGAAATTATGTTACAATTTCAAAATTATTACATAGTTTTTCAGAAAAGATAATTTGATCTAAAAAGATTGAATTTAATAAGTTATTGAAATTTATCTATCTACATCTGAATACTTTCAACATAAATTAGATAATACAGTTACATAAATCAGATAATACAGTTTCCCATAGATATTACGTCTGATTGGTTGATATTAGAAAACAGATAATACATTTACTAGCACGCAAAAACCACAAAAATGCAGAAAAAACTGTATTAACAGATAATGCCATATTATCTCGAGATAAAACATCATTACCATTTAGATTGCATAGAGACCTATGCATAAAATATTTAAAAGTACATATCAGGAGGTAATGAGGAACCCTGATAATACATGTCTGATAATGTGCGCCAAAACCACAAAAATTCAGGTAAGATAGCATTACCTGTGATAATGCTATTTTATCTCATTTTTATGGCTTTGGCGTGCCATACATATCATCAAGGATCTCCCTTATCGCCTGCTAATGATACAAATGACTGCTAATGATACAAAACCGCTAATGAAACAATTTATTTCATTAAGCGTCGACCCATCGCCGCTAAATAATACAACAAAAATTTGAGGAAAACCAAAAAAGAGCAACCACTACCGCTTATGATATTAAAACATATTTATTTTATTAAGCTTTGTAAGGCAACCGCTAATGTTATGTGTAAAGTTACACATAAAATCATATGTTATTTAAGTGTAAAAAGGTATTTTGATCACTTTTGTATAATATTAAAACAAAAACATTAAGCTTGTGTTAATTTGATCAGAGACTCTGAATCTATAGCAAAACCGTCGCACAAATCTGTAAGTGAAAAATATGGTGTAGGCAAAACAACAGTACAGGACATTTTGAAAAAAGTCTGACAATATTTCCAGTTATGAAAGCAATGAAAATTAAAAAAGTTTCGATTTCCGTTTTAGACAAATCATGACAATCTAAATGATTTGATGTTTGATTTGTTTCGTCAGACCACAGAAAAATCCATACCGCTATCCGGAGACATTTCAAAAATGCTCCTGTCTGTCCGGTTTTCCTGTATAGATAATTTCGTGATGATGTCAAAGGAAAGTTTTGACCAATCGCAGAGCAGATAGAATGTAAACAAACCAAACTGGAAATCACCCTGGCGGTCCTTGACTCTAGATTTTTCATCAAATACACGGAAAATCAACCAACTTTCGGTGTTATTATTTCATTCAATTTCAACGTAAATTTTTATGTGATGAATGTTTTATGCTAAGCCTTATAACCTTACGAAAAATTTGTCATATTAATTCAAAAAATGCGTCGACAGACTCTGATTTTTACTCGGGCCTTTACCATACCATTACTACTGCTTCCCCAATGTCTCATCCCCTCTAAAAATAGTTATCCCGTATGTCCGGGATTATCTATTATCAACGCAAAACGAAGAAGAAATTGATTCTGACGACGGGGATGACATCTCAGTAGATTAACTATGCAAAATAAACCGTAGTGCCTACATTGATCCCGAAACATTGGTAACATTCTACGTGTATCAGAATGCTCCTCTGAACATATGATTTTGTGTGAAACTGTATATCATTAGCGGTTGCAATGCAGCGCTTACTGATAAAAAAATTTATACAATTAGCGATTGCGGTTGCTCTTTTTTTTAATTCTGGTTTTTCATCAGATTTTTGTTGCATCATTAGCGGCGATGCGTCTACGCTAAATAAACTTAATTGTATCACTAGCGGTTTTGTATCATTAGCGGGCCATAAGAAAGATCCTTAATGATATAAATTATATTAGTTGGCGTTGAACCCGCAACGCTTAAAGATACTGCTATCATTAGGTGACGTTGCATCATTAACGGTTGCTACAAAGGTGTCTTCAAGGTATTATTCTGCAAGTTTTTTTCCTACTTTTTTCATTTTATAAAATGTAAAGAAATTTGGGGAGTATTTGAAATTCTTTTTCCATATTCATGTTAAAACATTTTGCATGAATGAAGATGAACTAAAACACATGAGCTGTTATTCTGTTGCTGGAAACAATGGCAGTAGAATACCGAAGGAACAAAGGGTGAAATTCACAAAAATCGGAATCCAAAAAAGGGCAAAAACGAGAACACAGAAAACAATGACGTTAGACACAAAAACAATGACATTAGACAGATACAAAGCACAAAACCAGAAATAACGTCAGGGGGCTACATTCTTGTAATTTGATAAAACAATTCAATATAGATATCACTAGAGAAATTAAAGTTTCTGAATTCATTTCTTTTATTTCAATGGTTACCACTATTTTTTATTTTTTATATAAAAACGAAATAATGATTTCAAAACACATGCAAAGTTTATAGTTAATCCTTCATAAATCCATTTCCCCGTCATTTCTATGTAAAATTTATAAATTTACACTTTCAGTTTTTGTTCTTAAATACACGGTGTTATAAATTCAATTTTATATTTTGAAAAATAATAACGAGTTAAAATTTCAGATTTTTTGAAAGTTTTAGTAAGTTCATGGGTAATTATATTGAATAAAGATCAACAATTAGCAATGAATTCCGCTGGATGCCGTATAGATATGAAAAATAAAGGAAATGGGGTAAATGTCAAGGAGACAACATCCCATATCCAGGTTAAAAAGACCCAAAACAAATCATCTAGGGTTCACCGTACGGTCTTCAACACACTGAGGAACCTCACACCATATAGTAAGCCCTAAATGGTCCCAAAAAGGTAAAAACGTGAATAAATCAATGGAAACAAACCACATCCAATAACCCAAATATCAAGAAACTAAAATTTTATAAGAAGACAAGGACAAGCCAGTGACCAACATATTCCTGACTTGGTTTACCTTGGGTGTAAAGAAATTCACTTACAGCTTAAAAATAATGAGGCCTCATTCCGTGTTTGGCACTCGGTAGATGTCCTTGGTGCTAATTTGGCTTCCTATTTCGATATTTTCTTGGAAATGAGTACTTCTTTCTGGACTACTTTTGGATTATGACTTTCCATATTATTTGACCTTAATGCTGCTGATGAGAGGTTACTCCTTGAAACATGTGTACAGCATATCGAAATTTACTGTTTTTAAGCAACTTCGTTATTTTTTTGTATTTGGGACAGGCGCAAAATTGTGGTGGAGTTAAACTCGTTTTCTTGGATCCAAACCCTCTTCTATGTGTGGTGAATGGCTAAAAATAAATACACGAAAAGACTCAGAGTAAAAATCAAACTAGAAAAAAGTCAAGACGAGTACCCTTACAATGAAGTACATAAAACATGAAGACAATACACACAGGTAATGTCCAGACAAATGCTCGCAGTTACTGACAGCTAGCTAAGGAAATAATTTCCGTTGACTATGATATCAAGCCTTCTTACATATGGAATTTCAATTGAAATACTTCAATGAAGAACAACAATAAAAGCGTTGTTCCGTTACTTTTAACCATGTATTTGTAGAGACTTTGTCTCATGTGCATTTACTCCACATTTCTTCATTGTTAATTTTAGACTGGAGTTTGTCTTTCCTGCAGTGTGGAGTCCGTAAAAAGATTCCCCGTGAGAGAGACGTACGCTCTATATACATTTCAGTTATGGTGTTTTTTTCTTGAGAGAATCCCTCATATGTAGAATTTAAATTCACAGTAACTTCGGTATTTGGTCATGGATACGTTATCACGCTTTCAAATTTTTTCCGTTTTTATCGGAAATTGGTATTCTGACCACCTGTTTATTTTGCCCACATCTCATGATTTTAGTTTGCCAAGTTTTCTTACAATTGGCTCGATGAGTGTCCTGTGGTTGTTTAAATGTTGTGATCGTCTTCTATCGTCTTTTTGTGGGGCAATGGATGACAGCGATTGTAAGAACAGTTTGCCAATTAAGTTTATGTTTGATGACGATCCCGCATTCATGGATCATTAGGTTAAAAGGCATGGATGTCGCGTTGCTCGACAATTAGCAATGAATTCCGCTAAAACCGGTGCTAGAAGCCATCTTGAACTTGCTATGAGGTATGAGTAAAGCTCATTGTTGAAGGCCTCATGGTGACTTCAAGATGTGGAACAACAATAAAAGCGTTGCTCCATTGCTTATTTTTACAATGCATTTGTAGAGACTTTGTCTCGTTTGCATTTACTCCATATCCCTTCATTGTTAATTTAAGACTGGAGTTTGTCTCTCCTGCAGTGTGGAGTCCGTAAAAAGATTCCCCGTGAGAGAGATGTATCCTCTATATACACTTCAGTTATGGTGTAGTTGTCCTTGAGAAAATCTCTCATATGGATACGCTATCACGCTTTCACATTTTGGCCTTTTTATCGGAAATTGTTATTCTGACCACCTGTTTATTTTGCACACATCTCATGATTTTATTATGCCAAGTTTTCTTACAATTGGCTCGATGAGTGTCCTGTGGTTGTTTAAATGTTGTGATCGTCTTCTATCGTCTTTTCGTCGGGCAATGGATAACAGCGATTGTAAGAACACTTTGCCAGTTAAGTTTATATTTGTTGATGATCCTGCATCCATGGATCATTAGGTTAAAAAGCATGGATGTAGCGTTGCTCGACAATTAGCAATGAATACCGCTCAAACCGGTGATAGGAACCGTCTTGAACTTGCTATGAGGTATGAATAAAGCTCATAGTTGAAGTCCTCACGGTGACTTCAAGATGAAGAACAACAATAAAAGCGTTGTTCCATTGCTGATTTTTACAATGTATTTGTAGAGACTTTGTCTCATTTGCATTTTGTCCATATCCCTACATTGTTAAGTTGTGAAATATAGACCCCGTAAGAAGGGGCTAACGGAACATCGCCGTCGAGATGGGGAAAATTGACTATAGGGAACCAGAAATCATGCCTTTTATCATAAACCTTAGTGTTAAACTTTCCATTATTTATTGTTATATCAAGATCAAGAAAAGGAGTATAATCACTGCTGCTATTGGATTTATTTAAAGAAAGTTCTGCAGGATAAATTTCATCTGTAAAATTAGAAAATTCAGGAATATTTAAATCCAAATGTCATCCAAATATCTATATGTATTGTTAAATTTTTCACTAAATGCTATCTAGAAGGGTCTTTTTGAATTTTTGCCATGAATTGTGACTCGTAGCAATAAAGAAATAAGAGCTTACTATTGGTTATGAGCAAAGTTTTCAAGATGAAAAACAACAATAAATGCGTTGTTTCATCGCTTGGTTTTGCAATCTTTTTGTCGTGTACATTTACTCCATATTCTTTATTGTTTATTATTTCAAGTGATGCTTCACAGTGACCCGATAGCGTCGTGTTTGTTCAATTAAAATTAATACAAATTACTGAGTATTTCTAGCATTCGAATGGGTTACACCACGTAAAAACGTTCAGTTTACGATAAATATACGACGAATGATCTGTAAAAAGTTCCTTTGATACCCTATCTTTAACCATTTTCTTAAATCTGTCCCTTAAATAGAGAAGATATTATTGTTGAAGTAAATCCGCATGCTTTAACCGATTAGATACATCACCTCACACCTAGAGATAACTATTAACATATTATTTTAATTCTAAAATGTATGGATGATACCATAAAAATCATATTGTTCATACATTTCTTTTTATATTGTTCGTTCAATTAAATTTCCCTCTCATTGGATGCTTTTTTGTTGTTTTTCTAGGTTAATCAAGGCCAGCATGTTTTTGTGAGGACTACTGACGGTTCTAGAAATATTAAGGGTAGAAGACAAGACAACATCTTTTCCGGATGGTTTTTATTCGAACAATAAAAGCTGTTATCGGTAATTTGTATGATCTTCTTTACGAGGCAAATATTTCCAGTATTTGCTATTGTCCTAATACGAAAAAAAAATCTGACAAAAGTGCTCTAGGCCAGGCCATTCTGAGTATCAGTTCATCCATGAAAACAAAGAAATATACTTATACAAACAGTTAGGATCGTACAAATTCTTTTAGTAAGTTTACCTATTTCTTGTAAGTCCTAGGTATATAGTTTGCCCGCATGTAATTACATCAAAGACACAACAGGTAAGGCAGAAGTCTAGTAAAGAAGATTACCCTTGTTCGAATCCCACTATAGACAGTGTTATTTTTCAAGGTTTTAAAATCTTCATCTTTGAAAAATTTATACAAAACATAAAATTTTACTAATTACAAATACGGCATCGAAACACAAATCGGGACTCACTTAAAGATGACCAGAATAAATCTTAATGAAAATGCGGGTTTGATAAAGTAGAGTGATAGAATTATAAGACACCCTTTTATTTACTTTTTTCTTAAGTTATTTTTTTACTGTCGTTGCCGTCGTACAGTCATGCCAAACTTTCAACATTAACAAATTTAAAACTATTACTGCTTACATTTTTATTTAACCTGACTAGAACTCTGTAAAAAATCTATTTTTTTATTGTTTCATTTGCCCGAAATAGAGCTCGGACCCGTTAAACTATACAACATAGGTAAATAATGCTTAGAAGAGTTAGTTTGTTAGAATATTTTGTCATACAGGCTTCATCAAAAGAATAAACCAGATTTTTTAAAAATTCTAACTTAACATATCATGCAAACACTTTAAATTTACTTTCTGAGGATGGCAATCTTGACAACTTATGCCTATTCAGTGCTGATGTAATTAACACATTTGGAAAACAATTTACTCAACGATTTATAAAACCATATTGAGAAAAAAATAATTGATTTGATCTAAAAAAAAAGGGCCAAAATAAGGTATAGACAGAGCTTTAAATGACGGATATACTCATTAGTTTTGAGTAAATTCATAGGTGCCAATAAGATCTTAATTAAAGGACACCACTAGTTAAAAGCAAAATTTTACATGAAGATATACTATAAATTCAGATATTCAAAGTTTCAAAATATACAGTGCTACCCTCCTTATATAGCAGTGGCTTCCTTCCGGCATTATATTCCTTCCGTTGGGAGAAAATCCCTAGTGTAAAATTTCCACAGCACTCAACTACTATAGTGGAAGAAATAATCACGGATAAACAGCAAGGCAGAAGTGCTATATCGGATATACTCGACGGAATGAAACAAAAAACATTGACATGAAGTAAATGCAATTGAACAAAGTCTGTACAAATTCAAGGTAAAAACTAAGCAATTGAAAACGTTTTTATGGTTGTTCGTCATCTTAAGGGCACCATCAGACTTTCAACAATGAGTTCTGCTAATTACTCATAGCAACTTCAGTACTGTCTTAAGCACCGGTTTGATCGGATTTTATTGTTAAATGTCGAACAACTTCACATCCATGTCATTAATTGGTTGTAGATCCGGGATTGCCAACAAACATAAAATCAACTTGCAAAGGCTTCTTACAATCACTGTCATCCGTTGCCCTACAAAGGGACCATAGAAAACAATCACAACATATGAAAACACAGAGCAACATATAGTCTGAAAGCTACTGCATAAACGTTTAATATACGAGAGGCGTGAAGCGAATGTTGATTCTTAAAAATCCCATAGATATGCTTCAACAGCTCTCCTCAAATAGACTCGCCTATTGTCATAGTTTGTAAACGTTTGATTGTTCTACTCTTTTAAACTAGAGTAATGACTGTCGGAAACGACACTGATCCTCGCACCCCCTGTTTGACACAGAAAACAGCTATAGACCCTGGGTATAATTTTTCTTAACTTTTTGAAATAAAACTATTGACAGTCACTATGTTTACCATTAGGAATTAAAGAATATATGAATAATTATATATTAATATAAGAATATATTAAAGAATCCATTTAACCAGTGCACTTTCTTGTATAAAGGACTTAATTATAAAATATTGTGAAAAAACTTATCAAAACTCTGGTGTCAATTACTTTTGGAGTGTAAAAAACTCTATTGACAGTGTTTTACCAGCAGACTAGGCTCCTTGAGCTAGCCGGCAGTTTAGCGGCGAGCACTCTTTGACCCATCTTTCAAAATTACGTTTTGTTCCCCCATTTTTCCTTTCTAGATTGCGGTCATGGAGTTAGTAGTCTACCTGTATGGGTTTTATTCATATGTTTATTCTACTATAGGGAAACGGGACAGAGAAAGGGGAGGTTTGGGTACCCATAAACCGGTTTAACCCTACCGCTGGCTTTTGCTAGTGCCGGTACCAAGTCCGGCTGTCCCGAGTTCCTATCGTTGTTTATGTTTGTCTTTTGTAATTTTATTGTGGGTTTTTTCTTGTGCAATTCCTATTTACTTTCTGGCATGTGGCTATGTTTTTCGGCCATTGTAAGTGTTTCCTGTTATCTTTTTTTATTCCATTGTTAGGCAGAACTCCAAAAAATAAGTAGTCTTTGAGACTTTCAGCAATTTTACCGAACTTGGAATCATATATTTTGGAAATAAAATTGGTGAAATGTTTCTTCTTATTCTAACAAATTTTTTAACTATGGATTCAATGTAGAATTCCAAAAATTAGTGGTCTTTGATAATTTCAGGAAATATATCAAATTTGGAATCAATTATTTTGGAAATCCAACTGGTGAAAATGATTGACCTTATCAAAACAAATGCTTACAGTTTGGTTGCTAGGTAGAATTCCAAAAAATATGTGGTGTTTGACACTTTCAGGAAATTTACCAAAATTGGAATCAAATATTTTTCAAATTCAATTGGTGCAATGATTGCCCAAATGGAAACAAATCCTAACAGTTTGGTTGCTAGGTAGAATTCCAAAAAAAAACGTGGTCTTTGACACTTTCAGGAAATTTACAAAAATTGGAATCAAATATTTTTGAAATTCAATTGGTGAAAATAATTGCCTAAATGGAAACAAATCCTAACAGTATTGTTGCTAGGTAGAATTCCAAAAAATAAGTTGTCTTTGACACTTTCGGGGATATTTACCAAAATTGGAATCAAATATTTTTCAAATTCAATTGGTAAAAATAATTGCCCTAATGGAAACAAATCTTAACAGTTTGGTTGCTAGGTAGAATTCCAAAAAATACGTGGTCTTTGACGCTTTCAGGAAATTTACCAAAATTGGAATCAAATATTTTTCAAATTCAATTGTTGAAAATGATTGCCCTAATGGAAACAAATCCTAACAGTATTGTTGTTAGGTAGAATTCCAAAAAATAAGTGGTCTTTGACACTTTCAGGAAATTTACCAAAATTGGAATCAAATATTTTTGAAATCCAGTTGGTGAAAATGATTAACCTTATCAAAACAAATGCGAAAAGTATGGTTGCTAGGTAGAATTCCAAAAAATAAGTGGTCTTTGAGACTTTCAGGATATTTACCAAAATTGGAATCACATTTTCGAATTCTAAGATTACAGAATTTTTATGTTTTCCAAATACTTTCAAAAATATAAGATTATATGCCAAAATATCCAAAAAAAATATCAGTCTTTGACATTTTCAGGAAATTTACCAAAGTTGGAACCGGAATCAAAATTGTGAAAGCTTATTGCGCATCTACAGACTATATGCAACAATTCTGCAACAAAATTAAATCCATAAATCCAAAAATGAAGGATGAGTTTGCGTCGCATGCCATATGGGTCACAATCCACATTTTGTGGTCTTTGTCAAATTGACATCTTGGGGCCTCTTGTTTGCATCAAGATAAATATCAAAAAATCCGAAAGCTTATTGCACATCTACAGATCATATGCAATAATTCTACAACAAAATTAAAACCCTAAATCCAAAAATAAAGGAGGAGTTCATGTCGCATGCCACATGTGTCAAAATGGACATCTTGGGGCCTCTTGTTTGCACCAAGACCAATATCAAAAATCCGAAAGCTTATTGCGCATCTGCAGCATATATACAACAGTTCAACACTAAATCCAAAAATGTAGGAGGAGTTCGCATCGCAAGGATTTGTGATGGACGGATGGACAGACGGACGGACGGACGAGACCAACGACAATATCACCGAACTTTCATTCGAAAGTGCGGGGATAACAACCCTACATTACATTAAACTAATATCTGCTATTTTCGACCTAATACATCAATTCTTCGGCAACAAAAATGAGAACGCAGGTACTAATTTTCTTTTTGGTAATAGGAAAGTTAAGAACCAACTGAGTGAAACACGAAAAACAATGAAATAACAAAATACAGAAGTTACTGTGAATTTTGTTTCTACATATGCTCATTTCGACAACTTAAGTCTCTTCAGTGCAGATAAAATGTAAACATTTGGAAGTCCATAGACCGAAATAGATGTAATACTGAAAGAAAACAAATAACCAATAAGATCTAATTAGAAAAGCCTAAATCAGCTAAGGACAGAGCTATACAAGAGGGAGATACGCCTTAGTTTTGAAAAAAAAAATTCCAAAACATTGTATGTTTCTTAACAAAATCGGTTTTGGGCCACCACCGAAGTACTGGCAACAGGGTTGGTAAATACCCTCGGGGACTAACAGTCCACCAGCAGTGGTATCGACCCAGTGGTAATGAATAACAAAATACCGAAGTTGTTGTGAATTTTGTTTCTGCATATATGCATTTCGACAACTTATGTCTCTTCAGTGCAGATAAAATCTAAACATTTGGAAGTCCATAGACTGAAATAGGTGTGATACTGAAAGAAAACAAATAACCAATAAGATCTAAATAAAAAACCTAAGGACAGAGTTATACAAGAGGGAGATCCTCCTTATATATATAATTAGTTGAAAATGACATAATAACGATGCTTGAATTTTTATCATCATGTTCATTAATGTCGAGGATGCATGTTCTTGATAATCAAAGATTTGGAGAATGTTAATTTCGGATATATCCCCCGTAAGCTTGAAATTAAAGGGACAACCAATACACCCAATGAATATGGAGTCTGGTATCTAGGCTATGTGACAAATGTGATGATTTTGACTTCCCAATTATGACTTTCCCTTTCTTCCTACCTGCATAGAATATAGAGTGTATATTTTACAAAACAACGGCAGTAGAATACCGAAGGAACAAAGGGGTGAAATTCACAAAAATCGAAGTCCAAAGACAGGGCAAAAACGAGAACACAGAAAACAATGACATTAGACACAAAAACAATGACGCCAGACAGACACAAAGCACAGAACCAGAAACCACAACATTCAGAACAAAGGCACTCACAGTGTGAACTCCAGTGAAACTGAGAGTGACATCAGGTGCTCCGGAAGGGTAAGCATGTCCTGCTCTGTTAACAGCACCCGTCACACTGTGAGTGATTCAATCCGGGAAAATGTCCAAGTCGGTAGTCAAATCCGGGAAGACGTGAATCTAGCTGAAAATGTCCACTTTCATTTGGGATACTGACATGTCATATCTTTCAATGATGCTATGGTGACGGCCATAGAATTTCTTGAGGGACGAAATTAACAAAGGTTGAACAAATCCCTGACTAAGCAGCTTTTGGGACAGTGTTTTTGCTCTGTTCAAAAATTCACTGTACAAACTACAAGCTCGACAGTAACGAATCAACCGTGAAATGTACACTCCATAGGCTGGAGAGGTAGGTATATTGCTGCTAAGAAAGGGAAAGTTCACAATGGGGAAATTAAAACCATCACGCTTGTCATATAGCTTAGATTTCAAACGTCCATCTTCGTCAATATACAATAAAAGATCTAAGTACGAGGCGGAAGTAGGTGTTTCAGTTGTTTCTTTAATTTCAAGCTCATTTGGATAGATCTGATGTAAATAATCCTTAAATTTAGGATTATTAAGAGAAAGCACATCGTCTATGTAGCGGAAGCTGAAATTAAAGGACTGGGCTAAATGTTTTTGTTTTCTTTGAATAAGCCCCTGTAAAAACTTGGCCTCGTATGAGTAAAGAAAAAGGTCAGCTAAAAGCGGCGCACAATTTGTTCCCATAGGAATCCCTATTGTCTGTTGGAAAACACGACCTCCAAATTCGACAAAAATATTGTCGATCAAAAATTCTAACATTTTGATTACGTCAGTCTCGGTGTACTTCTTATTTGAATCGGTGTGGTTCTTAACAAAATATGTCTTGTCTTTCCCTACAGCTAAATAGGTGTATCTGCGTTCTCCATTTTTTGTGCAGAAACATTGATGTATTAAATCTGCAATTCCTGTTTTCAGTTTATTGTGTGGCAGGGTTGTATAAAGTGTAGAAAAGTCAAAAGTTTGAATGCTATGGCAATGGGTAAGACTGGTTGAGGAAAGCTGTTCAAGGAGATCTATTGAATTTTTAAGAATCCACATTTGATTCACACCGCTTGTGGAGTAATTGATTCGTTTCTGTAGAGCTTGACAGTGACTTTGAGAAAGAGCAAAAACAATATCAACGAAACTGCTAGGTCAGGAAAATGTTCACCGTTCAGAAATTTGATGACCGTCACCAAGACATCATAGATATCCGTTAGGTGTTGCTTTCTAAAATGAGGACAAACATTTTAAGCTAGATTCACATTATCCCGGATTTGATTTCTTTTCGATTTTGATATTAATCTTTATTTGTCAAAGCATTTATTGTACTTGTTCCGCCTAACAAATGCTCATTCTGAAGAAATATTATAAACATTGACATTATACATTTTCTTTTGTGAACATCTATAGGTGATAGTTTATTCCATAAAGAACAAAAACTGTAATATGTGTTCGATGGAAAAAATATTCTCGAACAATAACAAAATACCGAAGTAACTGTCAATTTATTTTCTGCATATGCGAATTTCGACAACCTATGTCTCATCAGTGCAGATAAAACCAAATATTTGGAAGTCCATTAACCAAAAAACGTGTAAAAGCTGATAGAGAACAAATAGCCAATAGGAACTGAATAGATAAGCCATAATTCAGCCAAGGACAGAGCTATGCATGAGGGAGATAAAAATAAAGCAATAAAACTTTTGTTCCCCAGTGCGATGGCCGCTGTATGCAGAGCAGAACAAGTTAACTCCGGCGGAGCACCTGTTGTTATTTTCTACTAGTGCTTGAGTTTTGAGTGTTTTGTTTGTAGTATATATGCGTTTTGTTAGTGTTTAGTGTCTTTAGTTTTCTGTGTTCTAGTGTTCTCGGTTTTTCCGTGTCTCTGGCCTTCAATTTGAATAATCATTTGCCTTGCTCCTTCGGTTTTCTTGTGCTATTGCATTGTAAGAATGACATACTAAATTGTTGAGATGTGGTCACTACACAGGTGGTTTGACTAACATTTAGAACATTTATAAAAAAACGCTATTATTTGAAATTATTGTAGTTTTTCTTTATGAGAAATTCTCTCAAGAACAAGAACAACATAATCGAAATTAATGAGAGTTTGCATCTTGCTAGCACAGATAATCTTCTCATGTAGTACACACTGCCGGAGACACTTACTCCAGTACGCTTACACTTACAGATATAAAAAGGCAAATATAGATTTCTTTGAAAGGCAAAATTTCAATGAACATGCATTATTACAAATTAAAAGTTTACAGTCATTTAATTCTTTTGTTTTATTATCTAACAGATTATGGGTCAGTGATAGAATGTCAGGGTAAAACATTGATCAGTAAAACAATTAACAAAACAATTAGCAAAACAATTAAATGAAAGGTAAGATGCAAATATTTAGTTAATTACTTTTTCATAAATAATCACGAAATCAGTGATATCGTTAATGCTTTTGTAAACAATGATTTTGTCTTATAAAAATGTATTACATTATAATTGTGAAGCACATCAAGAAAAAGTATTTTCAAAATTACGTTTCGTCCCATTCTCTCCCTTTCGAGATTGTGGGTATGGAGTTAATAGTCTACCTCTCTTGGGGTTTATTCGTATGTTTATCATACTATAGGAAAAAGGAACAGATAACGTGGAGGTGTTTTAGTGCCCGTAAACCGGTTTAAACCTACCACTGGCTTTTGCTAGTGCCGCTACTAAGTCCGGCTGTCCCGAGTTCCTACCATTGTTGACGTTTTGTCTTATTTTGTCTTAATTGTGTTTTTCCTGGCAAATTGTGTCATGTAATTTTCAGCCATTGTAGATGTTTCCTATTATCCGATTTATAACATCTAACTAAAATGTAAAAATACACATGTGCATAATATGAACAGTAAATTTCAGTTATGCTGTACACGAGGAATAACCTCTCATTCAAATTATTTCCATACAAGAACCCCGAAAGAAAATAAGCGCTCACGCTTTTTGTGGGTTAACCTTGACATGTTATCAGCTTACTTTGTGTATTTTTAGCCTACTAGGCATATTTTATAGTTGAACTTAGATGTTTTTCAAATTTTTAATTTGCACTTGTAATTATGATATTATTCAACTAAAGGCTCAGGGACAGAACCTGAATCGCTCACCTGCTGAAATGCTGCTTATATAAGCCATGTCTATGCTGATGATCAAAAATGATTTTTTTTCTTAGGGTCTAATGTTAAGCTATAGATCCATTCATATTTCAATTAATTTTTGTTAAATTTGCTTCAATAATTTCATTAGGGAGAGGGCTTTAAATAATGTTGTTATAACTTGTGCCCGATCCCTTTGCTTTATTTGCAATAAAATATGTTTAATTCAATTTAATTCAATAATTTCATAGAAGATGACTAAAATGATCAATTTCCCATAGGATCAAATGTTAATTTTTAAATGTCAATGGTGAATTTTAATGTTTAAATGACAAATGTTAAAATTTAACCAAACCCTTTGGGAGGCATTGAATGTATTTTTTTTTCGACAGTGTTTCACCAGCAGGCTAGGCTCCTTAAGCAAGCCTGCAATATAGCGGCGAGCACTCCTTGACCCATCTTTCTTAGATTGTGGTCTTGGAGTAAGTAGTCTACCTGTTTTGGGTTTTATGTGGATGTTAATTATTTCATAGGGAAACGAGATAGAGAAAGGGGAGGTTTGGGTACCCATAAACCGGTTTAACCCTACCGCTAGCTGTTGCAAGTGCCGATGACAAGTCCGGCTATCCAGATTTCCTATCGTTGTCTATGTTTGTCTTTTGTCCTTTTATTGTTTTTCTGGTGCAGTTCCCTAGTAGATTGTGGCATGTGATTGTAATTTTCGGCCATTGTAAGTGTTTCCTGTTATCTTTTCTATATTAATCTATATTCCGTTCTGGCGGCATGATGTTATTTGTTAGATCGGAACGTAATGAGCAATTTCTGCATATCACCTTCCATACATCATTCCTGTGAAGTTTGATTGAATTTACTTCAGTGGTTTCAGAAAAGAAGATAAAAATGTGATTGCTCTCATAAGGTCAAATGATGAACCAAAGTTCTGTTTCGGCGTCCATGTTTTTGTCGAATCAGAACAAAATGGGCAATCTTTGTTCTGGACCTTCCACCCATCATTCCTGTAAAGTTTGGCTGAAAATGCGATTTTTCTCATAGAGTTCAATGTTAAACCTTAGTTCTGCGCTGGCGGCTATGTTTTTTTTGTTGAATCTGAACGAAATGAGAAATCTTGGTGAATCTTCCAAACACCATTCATGAAAGGGTTGGTTGAAATTGCTTCAGTTGATTAATTCAGAGGAGAAGATAAAAATGAAATGTTTCTAAAGGGTCCAATGTAAAACCTTAGGTCAGCGCTGACGGCAAAGTTTATTGTCGGATCAAATTGAAATGAGCATTTTTTGTAAAGGATCTTCCATACGTCATTCTTGTAAAGTTTGGTTGAATTTTTGTTTCAGAGAAAAAGATGAAAATGTGATTTTTCCCATAAGGTCCAATGTTAAATATAAGTTCCGACCCGGTGGCCTTGTTTTTTGTTGGATCAAATCAAATGAAAAATCTTTGTGAAGGACTTATCATACACCATGCTTGTAAAATTTGGTCCAATTTGCTTCAGTGGTTTCAGAGGAGAAGATAAAAGTGTGAAAGTTTACCGGACGACGGAAGCCAAGTGATAGCAATAGCTCAAGCTGACCCTTTGGGTCAGATGAACTAAAAACGAGTTTTACATTTCACCTTATTTATGAAAGTAAGACTTTCTGGCTTAAATGAGGCGTAAATTTAATCCAGATTTAAATCATGTATACCTACCCGACAGTAAAGAAGGAACGTCAATAACTACAATGGCGAATAACGCAGAATTTTACGAAAGGATATGAAGTAAATGAACATGAGACAATAACACATATGTTAACCCCAACTGCAATAATTTTAATGAGCTGTATGGCCATTTCGGAAATTTATTCCTCATTAGCAGCACTAGAACCCAATCAAAGGAAATCCATAATTTCAAAAAATGTTAAAATGCATATAGCCAAACGAAATCCAAATAATCAGTAATATCAAATATAGCTAAGGACAAAACTACGATGGTGGGAGTTAATCCTTCGGTTTTAGAATTTACATAAATTTAGATAATAGTAATTGAACAAAGTGTACACATGAGATATTATCTCA
>MJUU01013508.1:42569-73419 GCA_002080025.1 Modiolus philippinarum | reverse complement strand
GGCCACTAGAGTCAATGTATTCCACGGACTCAAAAGTCGAAGCATTTTGGACATGCACTTCAAATTTCAAGACAATTCCAAATATAAAAAAATGGACTCTTGACTTTATGTCAAATTTTGTGTGTTCTCTGGCCTCAAGTAAATAGGGGATATACCCTCCTGCGTTTAATCGATATGTATGCATTTTATTACATACTTTTTACAGACATCTTCTGTTTTGCATATGTAAGTTAGCCGAGACTTAACAATCAATATCAACATGCCTAGTCTGACAAGTGTTTTTCCTGTGCAGTTCCCTGGCAGACTGTGTCATGTAATTGTAATTTTCACTACAGAAGATTTACGATCGTCACCACGATTTGACAGACCATTACAATGTTCCTGTTTCACAAATGAGAACAGATATCTTTGGGTAGATCCTTAGTTTATTACCGGACTGACTAACACCGACTCGACTGTGGCAAATCCGGACTTTTCACTGGCAGTGCGACGGATGTCACGCGTGGAGCCGATAATGCTTTCCCTTCCGGAACAACTGATGATATTCCAGGTTTTCAGTGGGAGTTCACACTGTCATTGCTTTTGTTTTCTGTGCTGTCTTGTTTATCAATTTGTTACATTTTAGTCTTCGTCGATAATGTTTATGGAACAGATATGTCCTTGTTACTGTCCGCATACTTAGGGATTCAAAAATTCTTTTCAAACTTTCACGTCGGTGCTGTTCGAGGGTTAGAGAAGTAACATGCACCATGAATTTTAATTGGTTTTTTCTACGGGTTAGAAAATGACAATAATCAATCAGCCACCAAACATGCTATGTCACTGTCATACTGTATCAATTCGTGTTGCTGTGATTTTGATTTATGATTTTAGAATTTCCCCCTTCCTTGTTCTTGTTTCGGTAATCGTTTGCCGATGCATTTCAGCCATTGTAGATGTTACCTATTATCCTCTTACAGAGAGATATCAGCCTGCCTCGTTCTGAAATAGCCATATCAGTCCGTTGCTATGGCCATACCAGCCCGTATAATGATAATTTCTTATTGGAAGTATGTTAATAATAAACAGATTAAACCATGGCCTTTTCCATATATCAACGCGGTAATCATCGGTATTATACTGCCATTGTTTCAATTGCAACGAAATTAATTCCAATTTCGATATTCCCCCGAGTACTCGGCTAAGGTCTACGCATTCTTGGTTTGAATGTTCTTTATAGCTATTATTTTGTATTTTCTTCAAACTTCGTATCAACGGATATCCAAGAGACTCAGTTTTATTGTTTACGAATGTTTAATCGAATTTGAAAGATGTACGACTATAGTTTCACGAAATATGGTTATTGCCTCCTTATATTGCTTGACATTTTCGCATTACTGCCTCCTCAGATTTTTCCCCTTGATATATACTCCTAAAAAAAAAAATTGTGTAACGACAAAAAACGCTATATTTCTTTAATTACATGGGGTATTGTTACGATATTTAGCAAGGTAATGTTTGAACTGTACAGAACAATATTTATTTTGTTTCTCGATTTTTATTGAGTTTTTCGGATCTCCATATTTTCGCACTTTCCCCCAGTGTTAATGCCAACTGCTCCGGACATTTGTGACCGCCACCAAGACATCACAGATATTAATAAAATATTGGTTTAACAAATTATAACAAACATTTTCAGCTGATTCACGTTTTTCTAGGATTTTGACATTTCTGATTTTGAAATAACCCTTTATTTGTCAACATATACATTGTATTTATTTCGCATACAAAAATCTCATTTGGAAGAAATATCATTAAAATTGACATTATATTTCTTTTGCGAACAACTGTTAGGTGAAGTTTATTCCGTCAGGAACAAAAACTGTTATACTTGTTCCATTGAAAAAGATATTCTATAAAATTTCATCGTTTTGGAATAAATGTTATGAAACTTTTGTTCCTTGAGATATTGGCCCACTGACAGTGTGATGGGTACTGTATACAGAGCAGAACAAGTTAACCCTTCCGGAGTACCTGTTGTTACTCTGTGTTTGGAGTTCACCCTATTAGTTTTTTAGTTTTTAGTGTTTTATTTGTATACTCAACAAAAAAGTTTAGCAACACATTTTCAACCGTTTTAAATTTTAACGAAAATGCTTAAATGCTGATTAATACTGATCTTGGCTAAAAATAACCGATATTTGCTTTAACTCAGCAATAAAAAAATCTTCATTTTGTCAGATTGGGTGTACAAGATATCCATTTCAAGTTATGATTCGAAAATTAGCATGGACTTTTTTCCCGTAGGCGATTTTCATCTTTTGCAAAAATGTGCAAAGATCACTTCGTGATCACCGTTACCTAACCAGTTCTGGTTATCAAAAACATTTTCTTGGCTTCCGTTGCATGAAAATGAAAATTTGGCATTTTTTGCATATCCCCCCTTTTTCAATGTTTTTTTTTTGTGTCCAGTTAGCTTAAAATTGATGCAATATTCAGATTTTATGGACAGACGTAATGTTAATGAAGGTCGAACTCAAATCCATGTAATGTAAACTTTGATTTAATAATTGAGATTTGGTAACCTGAAAAATGGACCTTTTTTATTCACACCAATTGTTGCTAATCTTTATGTGTTCAGTATAGATTCGTGTATTGTCGGTGTGTTGTGTCTTTAGTATCTGTCATCTGGTGTTTTCGGTTTTGCCTTTGTCTCTACACTTTGTTTATGTAGTCTTATGCATTTTTCCTCCGGTATTCTACCACCGTTGTCTTGCAAGATTGTGAAATGTGGGAACTACACAGGTGGCTGAATAACATTTGAAAATTGCAAAAAAATAAAACGTTATTGTTTGCAGGTATGGTAGTTTATCCATATGAGAGATTCTCTCTCAAAAATAAGTACAACATAATCGAAATATGTAAGAGCATACATCTTGCACACGGGGAATCTTCTAACGGAGTCCACACTGCAGGAAATACTAACATCAGTACGCGTACACTTACAAATATACAAATGAGAATATAGATTTCTTTGAATGGAAACATTTCAATTAACATGCATTATTACAAATTAAAAGTTTACAGTCATTTAATTCTTTTGTTTTATTATCTAACAGATTATGGGTCAGTGATAGAATGTCAGGGTATAACATTGATCAGTAAAAACAATTAACAAAACAATCAAAAAGGTAAGATGCAAATTTTTAGTTCATTACTTTTTCATAAAAAATGACGAAATCCATGAAATCGTTAATGCTGGTATAGACAAAAAAAATTCTTACACAATGTTGTTTCAAGAATTTTTTTTATAAAAATCTATTACGTAATAGTTGTGAAGCGCATCAAGAAAACAGACTTTCAAAATTACGTTTCGACCTATTTTTTCCCAGTGGGTATGGAGTTAATAGTCTACCTCTATTAGGTTTTATTCTTATGTTTATTATATAGGAACACAGAACAGATAAAGGGAAGGTTTTGGTGCCCGTAAAACGGTTCAACCCTACCACTGGCTTTTGCTAGTGCCGCTACCAAATCCGGCTGTCCCGAGTTCCTACCGTTGTTTACGTTTGTCTTATATTGTCTTAATTGTGTTTTCCTGGCGAATTGTATCATGAAATTTTCAGCCATTGTAGATGTTTCCTATTAACCCTTTTATTACATCTAACGAAAATATAAAAATACGCAGCGTGCATAATATGAACAGTTAATTTGGGTTATGTTGTACACGTGTTTCAAGGAGTAACCTCTCATTCACCTTATTTCCATACAAGGACCCCGATAGGAAATAAGCGTTCACGCTTTTCGTGGGTTATCCTTGACATGATATTAGTTTACTTTGTGTATTTTTAGCCTATTTGGCATATTTTATAGTTGAACTTAGATGTTTTACATTATAGTTGCACTTGTAATTATGATATCATTCAACTAAAGGCACAGGGACGTAGCATGAAATGCTCAACTGACGAAATGCTCCTAATTAATATAAGCCATGTCTACGCTGATGACCAAAAATGATTTTTCCTTTAAGGTCTAATGTTAAGCTATAGTTCTATACATATTCTAATTCAGTTTGATTAAATTTACTTCAATAATTTCATATATGACTAAAATGATCAATTTCCTATAGGGTCAAATGTTTATTTTCAAATGTCAAATGTTAATTTTAATGTTTAAATGTCAAAAAGTTAATTTCCCATACGGTCAAATGTTGAAATTTAATCAAACCCTTCAGGAAGCCTTGAATTTGATTTTTCTTCCGTAATGCGTTAGTGTTTCACCAGCAGACTAGGCTCCTTTAGCTAGCCGGCAGTATAGTGGCGAGCATTCCTTGACCCATCTTTCTAAATTGCGCTTTGTCTTTCTCAAGATTGTGGTCTTGGAGTTAGTAGTCTACCTGTATTGAGTTTTATGTGCATTTTTATTATTTTATAGGGAAACGGGATAGAGAAAGGGGAGGTTTGGGTACCCATAAACCGGTTTAACTCTACTGCTAGCTCTTGCTACTGCTAGTACCAAGTCCGGATATCCCGAGTTCCTATGGTTGTGTACGTTTGTCTTTCGTCCTTTTATTGTTTTGTGTGTGTGTGTGTGTGTGTGTGTGTGTGTGTGTGCAGTTCCGTAGTGGATTCTGACATGTGATTGTAATTTTCGGCCATTGTAAGTGTTTTCTGTTATCTTTTCTATCTTAATAAATATTCCGCCATGGCGGCATGATGTTATTTGTTAGATGGGAACGTAATTAGTAATCTCTGCATAGAATATCAAAATGTCGATGTTACTGTTAGTTTATTTTCTGCTTGTGCGCATTTCGACAACTTATATCTTATCAGTGCAGATCAAACCAAAACATCTGGAAGTCCATTAATCGAAAAACATGTAAATGCTGAGAACAAATAACGAAAAGAGTCAAAATAGAAAAGCAAAAATTCAGCTAAGGACAGAGTTATGCACTAGGGAGATACTCCTTAGTTTTAATCAAAATATTTGTAAAATTTGGATATTGCAAATTTCAATAAAATCGGTTTTCGGGTCAGCACAGAACCTTCCATACATCATTCTTGTAAAGTTGGACTGAATTTGCTTTAGTGGTTTCAGAAGAGAAGATGAAAATGTGGTCCAATGATAAACCAAACGTCTGTGCTGGCGGACATGTTTTTGTCGAATCAGAACAAAATGAGCAATATTTAGTTCGGACCTTCCATCCATCATTCCTGTAAAGTTTGACTGAAAATGCAATTTTTCCCTTCGGGTCCAATGTTAAACCTAAGTTCTGCGCTGGCGGCTATGTTTTTTGTTCAATACGCACGAAATGAGCAATCTTAGTAAAGGACCTTCCAAACATCATTCCTGTAAGGGTTGGTTGAATTTGCTCAATGGATTAATTCAGAGGAGTGGATGACAATGCGATTTTTCCAAAAGGGTCTAATGTAAACCATTAGTTCAGCACTGGTGGCCATGTTTATTGTTGGATCAAATTGAAATGAGAAATCTTTGTAATGGATCTTTCATACATCATTCCTCTAAAGTTTGGTTGAATTTGTTTTAGTGGTTTCAGAGGAGAGGATGGAAATGTGATTTTTTCACATAAGGTCCAATATTAAACATAAGTTCCGCGCAATGTTTTTAGTTGGATTAAATGAAATGAGTAATCTTTGTTAAAGATTTTTCATACTTCATACTTCATTCCTGTAAAGTTTGGTTCAATTTGCTTCAGTGATTTCAGAGAAGAAGATGAAATGTGAAAGTTAAACGGATGGACGGACGGAAAGTAAAACTCAATGGGTAATATGGGGCGTAAATTACTTCCAGTTTGTAATTATTGTATAACTAATCGACATTAATGAACAACAACAAAAAAGACACGAGTGCCGAACAACGCAGAAGGATTGTTTGTGTTCCGAAGCTACGAGCTGAATACTGCATGAGGGTATAACCCCCTTTTTGAACTCGGAACTTTGGCCTTTTTTGCCGCACTTTGGACATGACCACTTGAGTCCATGGCAACAGACTCAAAAGTCGTAGGATTTTGGACTTGCACTTCAAATTAAAAAAATTCCAAATATAAAAATGGACTCTGGACTTTATCTCAAATTTTGGTGTACTCTCGACTCAAGGGGTTAGGGGGTTATACCCTCCTGCGTTGCTCAAGTGAAATTTTAATTGATATGTATGCATTTTATTACATACTTAGCGCAGATATCTTCTGTTTTGCATATGTGCAGTAATATAGCCGAGAGTAAAAAGTCCATATCAATATGTGCAGTCTGAAGTTTGGTTCTCTAGCATAATGTAGCATGTAATTGTAATTTTCAGCCGTTGTAGATATTTCCTGTTATCCCCTCATTCACATGGCACATACACAGCCTGCCTCGTTCTTAAATAGCCATATCAGCCCGGTGATATGGCCATACCAGCCCGGTATTATGATAACTATTTATTGGAAGTATATAATAAACATATTAAAATATGACATTTTTCCTTATCAGAACGGTAATAATCGGTATTATACTGCCATTGCTTCAGTTGAAATGAAATTAATATCAATTTCCTTATTTCTGAGTACACAGGTAAAGTCTACACATTCTTTGTTCCGATGTTGTAAATAGCTATTATTTGGTATTTTCTTCAAATGTCGTATCAACGGATATCCAATAAAATCGGTTTTATAGTTTACGAATGTTAAATCGGATTTGAAGGATTTATTTGTCGAAACAAGATGTACGACCTTAGTCTCAAGAATTATTGGCATTGCTTCCTTATATTGATTGACTATTTCGCATCACCAGTTCCTCAGGCTCGTCCCCTTAATATAAACTCATGGAAAAAGAAACTGTGCAATGCCAAAATGCTATATTTCTTTAAGGTGACGATATTTGGCATGGTCATACTTCAACACATACATGAGTTTTTTGTATGTGTTTACGGATCTCCATATTTTGCATAATCCTCTTTGTGTCAAGATAATATGCTCCGGACATTTTTTTTTAGATGTAATCCGATTATTTAGGATTTCAACACCTTTTGTTCAATAAAAGAAAGTCTTTTCTGACTACTAGGAATGTTGGGATGAAATCAGAATTAACTCATTTCGTACGTTGGTTCACAAACATGAAAAGGAACGACAGCAAACTTTTTTTTGTTTCAAACAAGTTCAGCATATGAACTTACGGTAAACACAAGTTTCATACACTTTCTCTGACAATTTGAACAACCCAAATGCAAATATGCCGAATTTTTATGTCGAATTTATCCCAAATGAAGATTCATGGTTATAAAAAAATAAAATTTTGCATCGCCTTATTCCGTTTATTGCTTACCGAATGTGGGTTTACAGCTGATGTCAATCTTCAGATTTTTCACTTGCATCGTTGGACGTTAGCCTCTGGTCTATAAATAGCCAAAAACTTGGATAAAATTGGTGGTCATACTATCTACCGACTTTTCTTATTCTGGTCTCGTCAACACGTGTTGTGATTGGTCTATTGATCGTTATTTTTGCGACAAAAATTGTGTTATTATTATTTTTTTTTATTGGGAAAATTAAAAATTGTTAGCCTGTCGGTGAAACCCCTCTTACCTACCCCCTCATACATCGTGTACTTTATTATCAATGATTTATCACATTTGTTCCTAAGATCTCCACTTGCTGCCTTGTCATCAGTACCTCAGATATGTATCTTCACACATTAATGTTTACTAACATCACAGGTATTCCTAGCTAATAAATAACAAAATACCGAGGTTATTGTGAATTTAGGTTCTGCATATGCGCATTTCGACATCTTATGTCTCATCAGTGCAGATAAACTCGAAACAATTGGAAAACCATGAACCGAAATGTGTGTAAAAGCTGATAGAGAACAAATGACCAATAGGACCTAAATCGGAAAGCCAAAATCAGCTAAGGACAGAGCTATACAAGAGGGAGATACTCCTTAGGTTTCAACAAAAGTTTCGTAAATTTAGATATTGCAAATTTTCAAATAAAGTCGGTTTTTCGGGCCAACACCGAAGTACTGGCTACTGGGTTGGTTGGTGAATACCCTCGGGGACTAACAGTCCACCAGCAGTGGCATCCGCCCAGTGGTAACAAATAACAAAATACCGAGGTTACTGTGAATTTAGGTTCTGCATATGCGCATTTCGACATCTTATGTCTCATCAGTGCAGATAAAGTCGAAACATTTGGAAAACCATGAACCGAAATTTGTGTGAAAAAGCTAAGCCTCTTCTCGACATTTAATCTGTTTCTATTCGTTTTATTTTGTCGTGCTCTTTATATTTGCCTCTCTACTGTTAGATAAACAGTTTATATACCAAAATATTCCAGATCTTTCACCTAGATCAAAAAATGACATCTCACGTCACCATAAAAAATAGCATTGATCTTTATGGTGTCCTTGTTCTTTAGAGAATTTTCAATATGAATACACAATAATACTTTCAACTTTTGGCTTTATTTTTTGGAATTTACCATATGTTATTCTGACCAACTGGTTATAGTGAACACATCTCATTCCTTTTTTGTGCCAAGTTTCTCTTCAGTGGACTAGATGAGTGCCCTTTGGATGAATATATCAAGGGATCGTCTTCTTTTTAGTCTCTTCGTGGAGCAAGGCATGATAGCCATTGTTAGAACACTTTCCCTTTAATGGTTACGCATCCACAACTAGTAACAAGAAGGATCTAGCGTTGCTCAGAGGTATGAGCAAAGGTCATTGTTGAAGGCCTCATGGTGACTTCAAAACAACGGCAGTAGAATACCGAAGGAACAAAGCACAAAATTACACAAATCAAAGTCCAGAGACAAGGCAAAAGCAAGAACACCAAAAGACGGATGACCAAAGACACCACATGACCACAAAACACACAAACATTACATATACAACACAAAAAACTAAAGCACTAACAATGTGAACTCTCAAAAAACAAGAGTGACATCAGGTGCTCCGGAAGGGTAAGCATGTCCTGCTCTGTACACAACACCCGTCACACTGTCAGTGAACCATATGATTTGAAAGATCTGTTATATTTCTGGTTGTTTACTGTCATTTTCTAACCCTGAGACAAAGCCAATTGAGAGCCATGGTACAAGTAACTTCTCTAACCCTCAAACAGTACCAAGGTTGAATTTTGAAAAGCTTTTGTAATCACTTTAGTATTCACACATGGAAAAGGACAAATCTGTACCACAAACATCAATGACGAAGTCAAAACTAAACTTTAACAAGACAACACAAAAAACTAAAGCACTGACAGTGTGAACTCCCTTAAAAACCGAGAGCGACATCAGGTGGTCCGGAAGGGTAAGCATATCCTGCTCTGTGCACAGCACCCGTCACACTGTCAATGGGTCAATCAAGGGTCAAGTCAAAACCGGTAATGTCAAATCCGGGAAGACGCCAATCTAGCTGAAAATGTCAGTTTTTATTTGTGACACTGACATTTCATATCTATCTATGATGTCGTGGTGACGGCCATAGAATTTCTGAAGAGACGAAAGTAACAAAGGCTGAACAAAACGAAGGACAACGATCAGAGCATTGTTTCTCCGGTTTGACCTTGTATTTACTATATATCCGTTTATTGTTTTTTTTCTCAGGTGTTGCCTTCAATACCTTCTTTATATGAACATCATTTTGTTTAAAAAATCATATAATATCATCCAATCGTATCACTTTTTTTCTATTAAGTCTGCATTATGTTGAATATTTTATATTTTGTAGGATTAGGGATATGACAGAAGAATGGGAAGTGCCATCACAAGTAATACATACTTTTTTATAGTGTAGAACGTAGTTTTGTCTAAGAAAATATATCTGTTTGCTTAGCATGAAAGTTGTTTTATTTGTTATATCTCATATTGCAGTGAAAAAATATGAATTGTTATCTTTAAATAATGTATTCACGATTCCATGTACTGTAAAAGTTATATAGAATTGTTCAGACTAATTTTAAATACTAATGTATGTATATTCAGCGTCTTTTGAAATGTTCAAATGCCTTGTTGGAGTGAGCGCAAGAGGCACTTCTGTTTGTCTTTTTTGCTGCCCCGTCATAAAGTCTCCTCTTCTCAAAACGTATTATGACTCTGTCCAGACATTTTAGGTAAAAGCATTATTTGACTTTTTATAATGAAAAATATGCAAGTCTATATTTTAGAAGTATCAAATTTTTCATGTAGGAATATGGACAATTTTAAATATTTTTTTTAAATTTCTGCTGATATATTTTTTTTTTAAAAACAAAATTTTCCCATATTCCATATATCGACAAACGAATGCCGAAGCAAGAGAGATGATAGGGGGAATTCTAAAATCATAAATTCAAAAGTCACTGCAATTCACAGACAACACGAATTGAGACAGTATGACAAAAACAAAACAGATAAACAAAAATGAACAAGAACGCCACAAAACTAAAACATTAGCAGTGTGAACTCCTATAAAACTGAGGCATCATCGGGTGCTCTGGAAGGGCAAGCATGATCTGCTCCACGCGTGGCACCCGTCACACTGCCAGTGAAAAGTCCGTTTTGTCACAGTCGGTGATAGTCAGTCCGGTAACAAACACTGGATCTTCCCAAAGATATCTGTTCTCAATTTTGAAATAGACACATAGTAACGGTCTGTCAAAGCGTGGTGACGACCGTAAAACTTCTGTATACGTAGTGACAATTGTAACAGTGACTGAAATACCCTTGATGTATAAGTTATTTAGACAGTTATTTCGCTCTGTTGACAAAATCGCTGTAAAACTACAGGCACGGCAATAGCGAATGAGTTGTGAAATGTACAGGCCATATGCCTGAAATGTGGGTATATAACTGCTCAAAAACGGGAGGTTCACTATTGGAAAGACTAAATCATCACGCTTGTCGTAAACTTTTATTTTGTTTTCAGACGTCCAGAGTTGTCAATGTAGAGGTATAGGTCCAGGTATGATGATGATGGTGGTGTATCAGTGGTGTCTTTAATTTCGAGTTCATTTGGGTATACTAGTAAAAGATGAAGGTTAACCTTAAATTGGGGATTGTTCAATGAAAGAACATCATCTATATAACGGAGACTAAAATTGAAGAATATATCCATTCACAAGACTCTAATCAACAAGAAAGTACATTGATACCTTTGCTATCCTCTTTAACAGGACTTGGAAATCCTAATGACAGATATGTACCCGAACATGACAGCAACATGACAACAACTAAAGGTGGGTTAAATTTTTATTCTTCAATATTTTGACTTTTGAACAGAAGGTTCATAATTCAGTAGTCTGTCATTTGATGTTCGGAAAAAATCATTTGAATACATAAGACATAAGTTGTCGAAATGCGTATATGCAGAAATTAAATTCACAGTAACTTCGGCATTTAGTTATTTGTTACCACTGGGTCGATGCCACTGCTTGTGGACTGTTAATCCCCGAGGGTATTCACCAACCTAGTAGTCAGTACTTCTGTGCTGATCCGAAAGCCGATTATATTTGGAACCTTACAATATCTAAATTTTTGTAAATTTTGTTGAAAACTAAGAAGTATCTCCCTCATGCAAAGCTCTGTCCTAAGCTGATTTTGGCTTTATATTTAGATCATATTGGTTATTTGTTCTCTATCAGTTTTTAGTAAAAACTTTTTACATATCTTTGAGTTTATGGTCTTCCAGGAGTTTAGATTTTGTCTGCACTGTGGAGACATAAGTTGTCGAAATGCGCATATGCAGAAATTAAATTCACAGTAACTTCGGTATTTAGTTATTTGATTACCATGGTATTATCAGGTAACTCAAGAGTTTAAATGATCACCACCAGCAATGTGGACATGAATTAGCATATTTGATCATGTTGTTATACGAAATCTATTTAGAAGTACTAGTATTTCAATTGAAGTTTCATATGTAAGAAGGCTTGATATCATAGTCAACGGAAATTATGCATTTAGCTGGGTGACAGTAACTGCGAGCATTTGTCCTGACAGTACCCGTGTGCATTGTCTTCATGTTTTATGTACTTCATTGTAAGGGTACTCGTCTTGATAAGTTGGACTTTTTTCTAGTTCGATTTTTACTGTGAGTTTTTTGGAGGTATTTATTTTTAGCTCACCTGGCCAAAGGCCATGTGAGCTTTTGCCATCACTTGGCGTCCGTCGTCCGTCCGTCCGTTGTCCGTCCGTCCGTTAACTTTTATTCAAAGATCTTCTCCTCTGAAACTGCTGGGCCAATACTAATCAAACTTGGCCTGAATCATCACCAGGGTATGCTCTTTCAAGATTTTTCTGTCCGTAGACCAAACAACATGGCCGCTGTTACAAAAATAGAACACAGGGGTAAATTGCCGTTTTTTTGCCAATTACTCGAAAACCATTACACATATCAAAAATCTGACATGGAGTAAAAATGATCAGATGACTAAATACCGAAGTTACTGATGAGATCTACCTGCACTGCAATTTTGAAGAATATCCGGTAACCTATCTTGGAGTTATTGTCCCTTTTCCGTAAAATTTTCGTTTTTGTTTTTTTGTTACATTTAGTCTTACATATTGAAAATGGTAGAAGATAGAAATGAAGTTTAATTACAAAAATGGTCAGCGTAGTAAGATCCACATTTCCTGCAATTCTGACGACCAACATAGGAGATATGGTCCCCTTTTTCTTTGAATTTTCGTGATTTTTTAACATTTTTCCTTTTATTTCAAAAACTGTTTTAGATGGAGGTTAAATGTAAATAACAAAAGTGTTGAGCTTTTCCAGGACTACAATTTCTTCAATGTCCAGCAGATTAGTTTCTCATCCAAAATGGCCGCCACTATGGAACACGGTTTAACATAGGACCCTATTGGAAATGCATTCAGAGATCTCCTCCTCTGAAACCACTGAACCAATGTAGCCAATGTAGATCAAATTTTGTCACAATAGTCCTCAGGTGGTCCCCTTTAAAATTTGTGATTTTTGTGGTTGTACCTCATCCAAGATGGCCGCCAGCGGGGAACATAGTTTAACATAGGGACCCTACGGGAAATACATTCAAAGATCTTTTCTCCTGAAACCACTATAAGCCAATAGGAACTAAACTTGGATATAATTGTCCTTGGCTGGTCTCCTTTAAAGTTTTTGATTTTTATGTTCGTACCTTATTCAAGACGGTCGTCAGCACAGGACATAGTTTCACATAGGACCCTATTGGAAATGTATTCAAAGATCTTCTCTGAAACTACTGCACAAAATGGAACCCAACTTGATCACAATAGTCTTTAGGTGGTCCCCTTGAAAGTTTCGGATTTTTATGTTCATACCTCATCGAAGGTGGCTGCCAGCAGAGAACATAGTTAAACATAGGGACCCTATGGGATATGCATCCAAAGACTTTCTCCCCTGAAACTACCTAGCCAAATTCAACCAATCTTGTTCACAATAGTCCTTGGCTTGTCCCCTTCAAAGTTTGTGATTTTGACGTTCGTACCTCATTCAAGATGGCCGCCAGCGAGGAACATAGTTTAATAGAGGGACCCTTAGGGAAAAGCATTCAAATGTCTTCCCCTCTAGATCTGAACCTACTGAGCCAATTGGAACCAAGTTTGGTTATGAATGGGTGGTCTCTTCGTGACAATGAATAAAACCAGTCACCAGGTGAGCGATACAGGCTCATGTGAGCCTCTAGTTTAGCCATTCACCACACATGGAGATCCAAGAAAACGAGTTTAACCCCGCCACAATTTTTGTGCCTGTCCCAGTTCAGGAATATGTTGGTCATTGGCTTGTCCTTGTCTTCTTATGAAATTTTAGTTTCTTTAAATTCGGCTTATTAGATGTGGTTTGTTTCCATTGACCTATTCACCTTTTTACCTTTTTGGGCCATTTAGGGCTTGCTATAATGTGTGAGGTTCCTAACTGTGTTGAAGACCGTACGGTGAACTCTAGATGCTTTGTTTTGAAATGGCGTAAATGTCAAGGATACAACATCCCATCCCCAGGTTAAAACGACCAAAAACAAAGCATCTAGGTTTTTAACTTAAGTTCTGCCTTTCCTCAATTTAATATTGTACTAAGTCCTCCTTTATGGATATGTATCTCAAGTAAGTCGATTGAACTGAATCCTATTGTTTCCATGTTAGTCCCAAGATTAACGAGTGGCTTTGGTTCATCAAGTCTTACGACCCTTTTACAGAAGGAAATTCCGCAAATATCAAGTATTTTGCAAGGAGCATAAGAACTACGTCTCCGCAACATCAGGGGAGATAATCAAGACCTCAAGACCAGAAAGTCAAGCTACGTCTGTAGATAATATGCCAAGTTATAAAGACCGAAACTACCGAATTTTCTTTAAATCTATCTTCTTCGCATATCAAATTTACATATTGACAGGACCAAGAATAGAAAAATGCTGATAGAAAAACCACCCACAAGGATCTGAATAAAACCGAAAATCGAAAATACTTTTGAAGTACTGTTAATTAACATTTCACATTTTTTCATTAGTAGTTAATTAAGTGGTCTATTATACCAGATTAAATGCCACAATATGGAAGTGTTTAATTGATTATATACTTCCAATCTAAACCTATTGCAATTCAAACGAAGATAAAATTGTTGTGCACTAAAAATAGCTTAATGTTTTAAAGCTACGGACAATTCTAATAACAGATTGCAAAAAAATGCATCAGTTCTTCACTATTAACGAAGTAGAGCACCAAATGATATTTTGAAGTTAACATATTTTGACAACTTAAGACGACGTAACTCGAGAACTGATAACACTTATCATTCTAGTATGCATGATGATGCTCTCAGCTTACACTGATACAGTATATCACAGTAAACTTTCAAGAAAGTTAAGTGAGAACCGATCCGTCAGTCAAAAGAACGAAAAATTCATGGACAATGGCAACATCGGAAACACTAAGAAACAAGAACATAACTTGTGTACGGGAACCAAATAAAAAGCATGGGTGAGATCAGGTTAAGCATCTCCTGCTTCTTATTAGACACCCGCCGTGTTGAACATTTCAACTCCTGTAGTAAAGTCAAATCCGATAGAGGAAAAACAAACTGTATTTGTAGAGGGAAAGATATGTTGTCATTTGAGAAACAGATATACCATAGCCATTTACAAGATCGTGATGTCGACCGTAAAACTTCTTTAGTGCTGACTTTAAGTTTTTGCTAACGTAACATTGCTTAAGTAGTCTATTTGTAAGCAACTGAGCTTTATGTAACGCCTACAAGCGCTTGAGTAGCGAATGAGTTTTGAGATTTAAACTCCATATGCTGGTGCTTTTGAAATGTTGCTACAACGAAAAGGGAAGTTGACTATCGAAAAGCGAAGTCACCACGTCCGTCACACACCCCAGTATGGCATGTACCCCTGTTGTCAACCCCGAGATGAAGGTCAATGAACGATGCCGAAGTAGATGTGGACAGTATCATTAATCCCAAGCTCCCTTGGATAAACAAAATGTGGAAAAGCGAGGGTTGTCAAGTGATAAAACATCATCTACACAACGGAAGCCGAAATCAAATGACTGGGCCGTCTCCATTTTGAAGAAGCCCTTCAATGAATTCAGCATCATTAAAGTGGGGAAACAGATCGGCTAAAAGAGGTGCACAGTTTGTGCCTATTGGAATTCCGATGGTCTGTTGAAAAAACGAGTCCTCCAAACTGGACAAACATTTTGTCGCTCAGAACTCTAGCATTTTAATCACTTCTTCCTCTGTGCATTGTTTCTGTGATACTGAATCGTATTTTACAAAGTATGCTTATTCTTTGCCTATGACAATGTACTTATTTCTTCGTTCGCCGTTCTTACCGGGGAAGCATCTATGAATTATATATTTCAGTCGAGATTTCAGTTGTTCATGAGGAATGTTAGTGTAAAGTGTGGAGAAATCAAAAGACATAAACTCTGGTGAATCTAAGTTGAACACTTATATGATAGACCATCTTGACTACTAATGACCACCAGATGATACTCTAGTTTTACAATCAAAGAGCAGATATTTGTTCTGTCGGTATTAGAAGATATTTATACTTTCGGTATTTCAACAGTCAGATATGAATATGTTATCAGGCTTTTAACAGCTATGCATCGTATAATATCAAGCCAGAATATAAAGCACAGGGGGGCGGGGGGCGTATAGAAAGAGCCCCAGGCTCTCTTGGTAAAACAATTCCCCGTGGTAGAGATGTATGCTCTTTATTTTTCTTAGATATGGTGTACTTGTAAATGAGATAATATCTCATGTGTACACTTTGTTCAATTACTGTTATCTAAATTCATGTAAATTCTAAAACCGAAAGATTAACTCCCACCATCGTAGTTTTGTCCTTGCTATATTTGATAATACTGATTATTCGGATTTCGTTTGGTTTTATGCATTTTAACATTTTTTGAAATTATGGATTTCCTTTGTTTGGGTTCTAGTGCTGCTGATGAGGAATGAATTTCCGAAATGGCCATACAGCTCATTAAAATTATTGCAGTTGGAGTAAACATATGTGTTATGGTCTCATGTTCATTTACTCCATATCCTTTCGTAAAATATTTATACTCTGGAGGATGATATTTTACAATACATCAGCTGTCAAAATTAATATAAGAAAGATAACAGGAAACACCTACAATGGCCGTAAACCACAATCTCATGCCACAATCCACCAGGGAACCGCACGAGAAAAACAATAAAATGACAGAATCCCGTTTCCCTATAGAATAATAAAACATACAAATAAAACCCAATACAGGTAGACTACTTACTCCACGACCACAATCTTGAGAAGGAAAGAAAAAGACAAAACGTAATTTAGAAAGATGGGTCGAGGAGTGCTCGCCGCTAAACTGCCGGCTAGCTCAAGGAGCCTAGTCTGCTGGTAAAACACTGTCGCACTACGGAATAAAGATCAAACTCAAAACTCCCCGAAGGGTTTGGTAAAGAATTATCATAGATTTCAGTAGACATCGGCAGTATCAGTGAGAGGCCAGTATACCTGTAATATCTTCGGGTCATTGGATCCCAAAGCCAATTTAACGGAATCCTGAAGAATATCCTGTCAATATCCCCTATTAAAAGGCTGATAACTTGCTTATCATCCTTGGTTTTATATTTTAGATTTGTATTTATCAGGCTGAGCTTTCAAATTCTCCCAAAGTTGCGCGGGAAATTCGATAAACATGTCATTCTCGCCTTTTTAGCAATTTTCAGCTTCAAAAACATATTTTGTATCTTTTTTATTATTTATCGGCAACGGTTTGTAACTGGATGAATATTTTGACCGAACTACTCGAATTAATGCAGATTTTGAATCTTGCAGCAACCTTTGGTTGTTACAATATTGTATCGTCCCTTGGAGCTTTTATGACGTCATAATATGAAAACGTCAATATTCTGCAGGATATATCAGCGACACAGTTTCTGTAAATTTCAGACGTCTAGTTTATCTTTTTGTGTAATCATGATTCTGTTTTGAATATGTAATCGGAAAGAGCAGCGGTAAAGAAATAACAAAAATAGAAGTTACTGTAAATTTTGTTTCTGCATATCTGCATTTCGACAACTTATGTCTCTTCAGTACAGATAAAATCAAAACATTTGGATGACCATAAACCGAAATATATGTGACAACTGAAAGAGAACAAATTACCAATAAGATGCTTATTTTAACTGTTTGATTTCGGAGGAAAACTTGAAAAAAGTTATTGCCTTTGAAACGTTGGGAGAATCGCTTCATATATCCAGGTCAACCTCTGATATATTCGGGTCAACCGGATATGGCTTTTGCGGAAAGGTTCTACAGGCTGATATAACCCTGGGGAAGAATGATAAAATGGCATTTTTTGTCATGAAATTAACGATTCGTGATATACCTATGACTGTACAAAGGTGCACGATTTTTAAATAGCAAATTAACAGAAAGAAAAAAGTCATAAAAGCTTGTACTATTTCTGGCTACAGGTGATGCAAACAAAGAAGATAACAAAGACCAGAAAGTCAAACAAGGTCAGTAAATAAACACTACTAACATCATTCCACATTGCGTTTCTAGGGATTGTCATTTCGACAAGTTGTGTCTTTTCAGTGCAGATTAAAACAAACAAAGAGCTTATCCCATAGAATACAACTGAAAAACTGTCAAAATATATAAAGTCGAAACCTTATATAGATTTTGCTATGACATATTGTAATATGGTGAATTAGACATAAATTCACTGAACATTTATGTTTTGCATTTGGATTTATTAAATATCTATTTACAAGATGAAATACATAATATGCGCATTAAGCAAGCAATAAGTTGTATTTGAATTGTGCTTGAGGCAAAAAATATATAAAATTAATTAAAAATGTTTTGAAATCTCCTCTGAAAATTGTGTGACAGTTTTGACAACAATAGAAAATTGATCCATTGCTTTATTAAACCTTGTACTTGTAGAGACTGTGTGCATTTACTTTTTTATTGTTTATTTGATGGAATTGTCCTGAGGTAGTCCTCTTTCGAAAACAAATATATATAATGAACCCCATTGAGCATCCTAGGAGACCACGATCAGCCAGCATTATTTTCAACATGCGAAATTTTGTTAGAATTGTTCATAGCTGGTGGTCGTCTCTCATCCGCTTGATGTCCACCAGTAGCTGACTTGGTTCTAACAAAGAAATTGTGAATATTGAACTTATTTCAAAGGGCTATATGATTTTAATTGGAGTGAATGGTACTTTATGAGTATGTTTGTCGACAGACAGTGATCAACTAAGATATAGTCCATCGAGTTTCCAAGTTCTTGGTATACCTATGACTTTGCATTATAGTTGTACGCTTTTGTATAAGGCAAAGAAATACATTGTTTTGCTAATTATTATCACATGTTATGAAAACCGAGAAGAAACTAAAGAATGTACAGCAAGGTCCGCAAATTCACCTAGGCCATGTCATAAATAACAAACAACATAAGCCACTGCAGTTTTTGTTACTAGAAAAGGCCATTTTTGACAATGCATGTGTCTTCAGTGCAGAATGATACAAAATATTAATAGGATCAAATGCCAAGAATAAAAAAGGGTAATAGAGAACAAAAGAAAAATGAAAATATAAACAACTAGACATGGAATGTACTGAATATCTCTCGTCAAACCATCTTATTTTCGATTTGAATATTGATAAGTTGTCTTTTGTACAAAACTAAAAAGACAACATGGACATTTGCTAAATAGTAAGTTGTGCTTGATGCAAAAAAGTATGAAAATCAAAAAGGTTGTAGACAAAAACCATAATTCTAATATGAGCCAAAATATCAGGTAAAAGACTGAGATAAGTGCCATGTAGATAATTCAATAGAAACATGAATCACATTTACGAAAATAAACCAATCATAGAGCAGATCAAATTGGCTTTTCTGGACAACTTGATGATACTTCCGGTTCATGCCATTACAACATATTAAACTTATTCTCTCAGAGTGTATGATCCCATAAATGTACACTACAGAATATCACAGTAAATGTCCAGGATGGATGATGGCTCTTAAGTTCAACGTTGCCAGAGCAGATCATATTTTACATTTCCAGACCTCTTGATGATACTTTGGTTTCACACTGCAAGAGAGCAGGTCATACTTTCTCTTCTGGGTGTCTGATGATAACCCGGGTTTATACTATTTTTGCAGATCATGCTTGTCTGTCAGTTAACTTGTTTGGGTTAAAACTGCCAAAACATATCATAGTTACTCTTCCAGATTGTCTTTTGTCACTCTAGATTCACACTGCTGTTGAACACGTGTTGTTAGTTCGAGTTGTTGCCCTTTGGTCATTTCCGGTAAAGTAAACTTTTAGCAACAAAATGCGAAAAGCCGCATCAAAAAGACGAAAAATTACCGATTTTATGCGGGTTTGAAGTTGGGAGAAAAAAATGTCTAAACAGACCTACAAAATGTCGGATTCTGAAGAAGGGGTGCCTCAGAAAGCGAGGAATCTGACAACGAAGAGCAGGATTTTAGACTTTATCGTGGCGGGGATGAAGCTCTTGACAGAATATAAGACATTTTACAAGAGGATTGTTATATGTAATTTAATGTTGTAAATATTCTATAATGCATTTTATTCATTGTTTTTAATTTGTATGGCCTTAATATGATGTAATTTGTTTGGCCTAGTTATGCAATTTGTTTACAATAAACAATGGTCAAGGTTATTACACCTAAGAACATGTGGAATATTCTAGAATTTAAATTCAGATTTTAACACATAGATTTTTCTAGATGTTTTTCTTACATAATCATTCTAGTCATGTGATTGTCAGTTGATTAGAATGTTCTAGTTAAATCTTGTGGATAGATTTTTCTAGAAATAATAAATGTATTTATATGAGGTAGCCGAAAAGGGTGAAGTCAGTCAGTTTAATAAGTTTATACAGGATCAATTAGTTTATATAGGATTATCACCCACATCTTTCGTATTGGAAATCGACATCAATTATTGTGAATCTATTATCAACTATTTAGTGAGGATTATAAGAATTATTCTATTGGACATTTATTGGTGGAATTAAGTGAACTGTTCATTTGGATTATTACTTGGACTTCATTATTGTCAGATAAGTTATATATTCTATTTAATTTGTAAAATAATTAATTTCTTTTTGTCTGATTAAAAAGTTAATTTGAGCCAATTTTGTTTTTTCTTTGCTGACTTTAATTGGTCATTTCTACCACATAACAGGATGACGACGACGATGATTTAGAATTTGAGGGTTTCCTGCCCTATTATGAACGAGATCCACCATTAAACTTTAACAAATTTGAAAATGATCTTAAAAAACCGGAGTTTACTGGCATTTCGGGGCCACGTCGTGTGTTGGACGGAAGTAACACTGCATATATATACTTTCAGCTATTTGTTTAACCGATGAACTGATAAATAAAGTTTGTGAAGGGACCCACAAAAATGCTGAACATAAAATTCGGACTGACCCGGAACACCACAAAGGGAAATGGACAAGACCATCTTTGTCTAAGATGAAAGCGTTTTTTTTTTTTTTGCATCAAATTAGCAACTCTTTTGTGTGTAAGCTGCCCCAGACTTGAGAGATATTTCTGTCAAAATCTCCAGAAATGGATTTTGTCAACCCCTGGGTTCTCAAAAGTGTTTTAATATAGGAGGTTTGTTCAAATCGATTGATACTTACATTTCTGTAATGAAGTAACAGCCGACAAGACTGACAAGTTGTACAAAATCAGACCATATTTGATTACTTACAAAACAAATTTGAAAATGAATATAATCCTAACCAAAATTAATTAATTGATGAGTGCATGATTCCTTTCAAGGGACGATTGGGCATCAAACAATATTCAAAAGACAAACCGAACAAATGGGGCATCAAAGCGTTTTTACTTTGTGACTGACAAACAGCTTATCGTTTTGAAATTTATATTGCTAAGAACAGTGACTTTGAAGTGGAAAATTTAGGTCTGACTGCAGCTGTTGTTTTAAACCTCACAAGGGGAATGGAATATAAAGGACACATAGTTTACACGGATAATTTTTATACAAGCGTGGTTCTTGCGTACAATCTAAATGCTCGTGGCATCGGCATGGTTGGCACAATCCGCAGCAAACGAAAAGGATATCCAAATGTTTTAGCTGAAGTAAAGGACAAATATTTACAAAATGGCCAGTTTCGATGGCGAATGACTGATAAAATGTCAGCAATTGTTTGGAAGGACAAACGAATTATACATTGTATATAGACCATTCATAAACCAACAACTGTTCAGGTTGCTCGTCGAAATGAAAACTGAGTGATTGAAAATGTTATCTGTCCAGCTGTAATACATGATTATAATAATCAAATGGGTGGTGTCGACAGGAACGATCAAATGTGTCATATGCCCAAAAGTGCAAAACAATATAAATGGTATATGCGTTTAGCTCTAAAGGCAGTTCTTTGGGCGGCATATAATGCATACATTATCGAGGGACACGTAGTGAACCATAAACCGCAAAGAAGCAGACCCAGAGACTTTCAACAATTTCTAGATGAGCTTATACATGCATTAGTTGGAGATCATAGGGCTGAAAGAAAGCTCAAAAGAAGAGCAAATGTTGAAAATGATGTACCAACACGTCTTGTGAACGTTGGAGCACATTTTCCGGTCACCGACAAAGATGGTGGCAAAGATCCTACGTGTGTCTTTTGTAGTAAGAAACATCATGTATTCTCAAATGCAAATGGAGGAGTTTCACGCAAAGATAATCCATTTAAACTTGTAAGAAGAATCTTCAAATGTTCAGAATGTAATGACTACCTTTGTGTGAAAAAAAGGTTCGACATGTTTCAAGGACTTCCAGACTAAAGTTCAGTACTGGCGATAGAAAATTCACATTGATTGACTTATATATACCTTATAATGAATCTCTAGTCAACTTTTTACATATCTAGTCAATTAACTTTTAAATAATAACAAATACTCAATGATATTAAAGACTTAAATGTTTTAAATATTTTATTCATATATAATTTGTCTGTAAACTATGTGCATGTTTGAAGTGACTGTCTGTATGTTCTAATATTAATTTATGTAAATGCATGTCGGTTTAAAAGGTCACAGCGAGCTTATGTTGATTGTTACTTTTCTTGCCGACTTTAAATAAAACTTATTTATTTTTATTATTATTATTATTATTATTATTATACAAATACAGTGAAATCCATATTTTGTTTACCTGTGTTCACCTGTGTTCACCTGTGTTTACCTGTAATTATAAAAAGAGACAATTTTAATCAAATTTATCAAAAAGTTAAAATGATGTTTTATTGAACATTTTGAAAAATTATCATGAATTTTTAAACAAATTTTGATGTTATAAAAAGGTTGTGAGTTAATAAATTAGTTTTTACCTGTTAATTGCATTTGTGTTACATGTCTTTATGTGATGTCATCAAAATTGCAAGGTAAAAGTGAGCTGAAACTGAAGCTTTATGTGTTACCTCCAACATACATAAAAAATTACACTGATATCTCAAAAAACAAAATTTTCACACATATTTTAATGCGAGTGGTCATATTTTAGGATATTTTGAACCTTTGTTAATTTCATCCCTCAAGAAATTCTATGGCCGTCACCATAGCATCATTGACAGATATGACGTGTCAGTATCCCAAATGAAAGTGGACATTTTCAGCTAGATTCACGTCTTCCCGGATTTGACTACCGACTTTGACATTTTCCCGGATTGAATCACCCACAGTGTGACGGGTGCTGTTAACAGAGCAGGACATGCTTACCCTTCCGGAGCACCTGATGTCACTCTCAGTTTCACTGGAGTTCACACTGTGAGTGCCTTTGTTCTGAATGTTGTGGTTTCTGGTTCTGTGCTTTGTGTCTGTCTGGCGTCATTGTTTTTGTGTCTAACGTCATTGTTTTCTGTGTTCTCGTTTTTGCCCTGTCTTTGGACTTCGATTTTTGTGAATTTCACCCCTTTGTTCCTTCGGTGTTCTACTGCCGTTGTTTCTCAGGGAAGCCATCGTCGCAGTGTTAACATATGTGTGGGCAGTCATCGGTGAAGGGTTAAAGGATTTTAAACACTGTGTATACGTAACTTTAAAGCCAGCTAGTTTTAAATTAACCAAAAAAAACTGTAAAAGCTATAAATCTTCAGATAAAGTTTTGTTTTACTTGAATAGATCTTTCGCTATCATTTAGTCGATGACTGTTATCTTACACATATGAATTTCAGGAAATGTTTATAAATTTTAGAAAAAAAAAATCAATATTAGATTCTGCTATTTATTTCTTATACAGATGACGGAAGCAGAGAGAAAAATAACAACAAGAAAGAAAAGAAAGGTAGTATATACAATGTATACATTAACTAATACTAAGTCATAAATAATTAATTATCAAAGTTAGGCAAATTTAACTTCTGTAGATGGTCATTCCAATAGCTAATATCTCCAAGGTGCAAATAAAATTTATTAAATATATGCTGATTTAGATCAAATAATAAAATACTGTATATACTGTGAATAGGAATAATAATAAAAGAGTTATCAAGAGCCGAAGTCCATGAGACAAAAAGACAAATCAGGTGGAAACCATCGGAAAAAATGTCGACCGCAATGGTCCTGACTTGGTACAGGCATTTAAAAAGAAATGGTGAGTTAAACCGGTTTTATGGCAAACCTCCTCTTCCATTGCAGTAGAGTCCGGTAGCAACTAAACGGCAATTGCAATTGAAAGGTCGTAGACAGTTAAAAGAAATGATCATCCCAGTAGTGCGGACCAAAACTTCAAATTTGCCCACAACAGAACTTGTTGAATGATATGAAACGGAATTTTTGAACAAATAAAGGGATATGATGTAAATACCTGTAAATACATGGTATGATTAAGCAAAATCATCGCTTTCATTGTTGCTATTCACCTTAAAGTCACCACGAGTTCTTTAACGAAGAGCAACCACACCTACCTTATATGAAATTCAATGCTATATCCATGTATCCATTCTGTCATGGATGCGGGGGATCATCAACAAACATCATCGGACAAAGTACTTTTACAAACACTGACAGTCATCGAGGGTATTCATTAACTCAGTAGCCAGTACTTCTGTGCGGGCCCGAAACTGATTTTTTTTTAATTATCATGTTTTTGTAAACTTGCAATTTCTAATTGCGCAAAATTGCGCAAAACTAATAAGTATCTCACTCTCGCATAGCTCTCTCCTTAGCTGATTTTTGCTTTACTATTTAGACCTTATTGGTGATTTGTTCTCTATCAAATTTTACACATATTTGGATAGATAGATTTTCAAATATTTGGATTTGATCTGCACTGAAGAGACATAAATTGTCGACATGCGCATATGCAGAATCTAAATTAACAGTTAACTTCAGTATTTTGTTATATATTTATTTTTCTGTATCATACATGTATTGTCGATTGGTTTAAATTATAGGACATAAAACTGTTAAATTCGCTGAAAACAACAATAAATCAAACATACACAGAAATATAATCACAGAAACTGAAAATGGTAAGTATATAATATCATTAGTAGTTCCAGTCATGACCCGGGGTCATGACAAATTGCACATGTAAGTACACACTACCTTTACATTGGCGTAAAGATAAAAAAAGACAATTGAGTAAATAAGTTCTGTAACTTGTTATTCCGACAACAAATTTCTTACCAGTGCAGATAAAATCAATCATTTGGATGACAAATATAAATAGCTGATAGAGAATAATTGAAGAGCATAAAAGTCGCAGATCTTGTAACTCTATCATTGTGACAGCTTCGACAAAGTGGGGCGAAAGTTTGCGATTTAAGTGTTGAAATATGTGTTTTTTTCTGTCTCTCGCTTTTAAGAACTTACTCGGCATTTAAAAAATGTCTCACTTCCTATAGATAATGGAAAATGTACGATCTTCTGTTTTTATTATTATTTTACCATACATTACTGAATAAGGCATACCGGTAGTCAGGCTTTCTCCATTAAAGATATCAAAAATATGCAACCCTTTACACACATTTAAATACTCTACACCGTCTATTTATAATAAATGCAATCGTGGAGTTTCTAAGATTCAAAAGTGCGATGCCAGGAAATGTGCTACTTGTCCTCGCCTGGTCCAGAAGAATACTCTGAAATCCAATGTTAATGGCAGGAACTTTACCATCCAATTCCGCATTGACATCTCCTGAAAAACATCCAGCCTAGTGAATTTGATTACCTGAAGCAAACCAGGCTGCGGAATTCAGTACGTGGGTGAACTGGCCGTCCATTACAGCGAAAAAGTTTAGATCCTTTATATACCAACACAATTCACTTTATAATCATGAAAGGAAATTTATAAAAGTGCAACCGTTAGAAATTATAGAAAAATCCCCCGATCAATCCAAGAGAGAATTTGTAAGAGCTAGAAGAGAATGTGAACTGTCTTGGATTAAAAAACTTCAGACAGCTTATCCATTAGGATTAAATTATAACATCATGGGTCAGGGAAAAATTTCTCATCGCGCTTCAATTGACATCATGGGCATTTCATCTCCAAAATAACACCATCGCAGGTCACATGGTCGAAGAGTGAATTGTAATATAAAAAGCAAACGTAAAACCCTTGTTAATGTTAAAGATCAATATACTGTTTTCAAAAACAATGGGCGGCACGGCTTGTTCACCAAACTTTGTCCAATTCCTGTTACACAACTTTACAAAATCTCATTGGAATGTGATACTATGTCTGTTTATAGTCCGCTATATGAATGTTCAAAAATAATTGATGCGTTCTGTTATCATCGTCTTTTTCCGAGAATCGACAATGGTGAATAAAAGGATATGGAGTAAATGCACATGAGACAAAGTCTCTACAAATACATGGTAAAAAACAAGCAAAGGAACAACGCTTTTATTGTTGTTCTTCAATTTGAAGTCACCATGAGGTCTTCAACAATGAGCTTTGCTCATACCACATAGTAAATAAGACGGCCCCTAGCACCGTTTTAAGCGGAATTCTTTGGTAATTGTCGAGCAACGCTACATCCATGTCTTTCTTGGTCATGGGTGCGGGATTGTCAACAAACATCAATTAAACTGGCAAAGTGCTCTTACAATCACTGTCATCCTTTGCCCGACAAAAGCACTAGTGTCTTAAGCTAGTGGACAACTACAACATATAGACAAACACAGGGCACTCATCAAGTCGAATGTAAGAAAACTTGGCGTGATAAAATAGTGAGATGTGGGCACTTAAAACAGGTGGTCTGGATTACATTTCGAAATTAATAAAAATAAATGCCAAAATTTGAAAGTATCAATAGTATATCCATATGAGAAATTCTCTCACGAACAAGTACACCATAACTGAAAAATATAGAGAGCATACATCTCTCGCACGGGGAATCTTTTTACGGACTCCACACTGCATGAGAGACAAACTCCAGTCGTAAATGGTGAATAAAAGGATATGGAGTAAACGCACATGAGACAAAGTCTCTACAAATGAATAAAAGGATATGGAGTAAATGCAAATGAGACAAAGTCTCTACAAATACATGGTTAAAAAAAAGCAAAGGAACAACGCTTTTATTGCTGTTCTTCATCTTGAAGTCGACATGAGGCCTTCAACAATGAGCTTTGCTCATACCTCATAGTAAGTTCAAGACGGCCCCTAGCACCGGTTTAAGCGGAATTCTTTGCTAATTGTCGAGCAACGCTACATCCATGTCTTTCTTGGTCATGGGTGCGGGACAATTAAACTGGCAAAGTGCTCTTACAATCACTATCATCCTTTGCCCGACAAAAGCACTAGTGTCTTCAGCTAGTGGACAACTACAACATATAGACAAACACAGGGCACTCATCAAGTCGAATGTAAGAAAACTTGGCGTTATAAAATAAGTGATGTGGGCACTTAAAACAGTGGGTCTGGATTACATTTCGAAATTAATAAAAATAAATGCCAAAATTTGAAAGTATCAATAGTATATCCATATGAGGAATTCTCTCACGCACAAGTACACCATAACTGAAAAATATAAAGAGATGAACAATTTTTTAAAATTAAATATATTAATAAAGGGATTGATTTTATTGATATTGGAAGCATTTTCCGGGACCCTGATATTCAAAAACTTATACCCGCATATTTTGACAACCAGGATATTCCTATCATTTCTTTTTCTTACAAACAACCTACTAAAAATTTTTTTTTTTTTTTCAATTACTCTCCGATCACCTGTGATGCTGATTTTGAGAAGAACTACCCCAGCAGCTGAGATTGTTCTATGTCACCATACCGCTATGACCCTTGCGGACATATTTTAACGGGGAACTTAAACATCATTGAAGTTAAAGAAGTTCAACAGTTCTTTAGAAAAGGGCCTAAATATCGCCCACCTTCCCAAATTAACTGGCAAGCTTGTTTTGAAATCATTTAAGACGCAGTCACTAAGTACTGTATAAAATGGCGCAAACGGGAAAGTGCAGACAAACACGCACTGAATTTGTTCCAAGATAAAATTATTACCAAAGTCAGCAACAGTATTATTTTTTATAAAGATAATTATGATGAGCCACATCCTAAGCTGTCTGTTCATAGAATAAAGTCTAAATTGACAAAAAATATGTGTTTGTACCAGTTTACAAAGCTTCTAACAACGTTTCAATCATTTGAAAGAAATACTATATCAAATGTCCAACAAAACGAATTGGACAAGTCTAATAATTTCAAACGCACCAATTGTGATGAACAAACTCTCACCAAACAACATTACAAGGATACAGAAATGCTCAAAGTTCCACCTAAAGATAACACCTTGCCTACAATGTACTGGATTCCTAAGCTTCACAAAAACCCGTACAAGCATCGTTTTATTTCGGCATCGAGTAATTGTTCTACTACTAACTTGTCCATCCATTTAACCGGTGCACTTTCTTGTATAAAGGAGTTAATTATAAAATTTTGTGAAAAAACTTATCAAAACTCTGGTGTCAATTACTTTTTGAGTGTAAAAAACTCTATTGAAGTTTTAGATAAATTGCAATCAATACAAAAACCAGTTTCATCTATCGACAGTTATGATTTTTCTACGCTTTATACAACGCTTCCGCATAATCTGATTAAATCTAAATTGGGACAATTGATTAAATGGTCTTTTAAATTTTCTGGACTGCAGTTTATTTGTTGTAACAAAAAGCAAGGATTCTTTTCTTATATTACTTACAACAATAAGTCCTGCTGTACGTGTGATGATACGATTAAAGCACTTAATCTTTTGCTTGACAACATTTTTGTTCATTTTGGCAACATTGTTTATCAACAGGTCATTGGAATTCCCATGGGTACAAATTGTGCACCTCTCATTGCAGATCTTTTTCTTTTCTGTTACGAACGTGACTTCATGAAAAAAATTACAAAATGGGACCATAATAAACAGTGATCAACTTATATCTATTTTCAATGATAACAGCAGGTATATTGACGATATCCTTACTATTGACAATCCCCAGTTTTTAGATTATGTCGACATCATTTACCCACAACAACTGAAACTTAATAAAGCTAATAATGTTTCTAAGAATTGCCCTTTTCTGGATTTAACTATCATGGTTGACCCTGTTAAAATAAAAACTAAAATTTAAGATAAAAGGGATGATTTTGATTTCAGTATTACTAATTTCCCTTTTCTTGACGGCGACGTTCCTCTAGCACCATCCTACGGAGTTTAAATTTCTCAACTGGTACGATTCGCACGCGTTTGTTCTACTCTTGACGACTTCAATGAACGTAAACTTACTATCACTTCAAAACTTTTGCAGCAAGGTTACAGATTTCATAAATTGTTAAATATATTTAAAAAGTTTTATCGAAGATAGAAACATTTGATATCTAAATATAATGTCACTCGCAAACAGCTTATTTCTAAGGGCATTTCCCATCCTCGATTTTACGGAAATGTTGTTAAAAAATGCCAGAAACTGACATCCAGTGACCTGAGGATTTTACACACATACTGTAGTCCGTGGGCTGGAAACACTTTCCGTGCACCCCCCCCCCACTTCCGAACCAGATCGGTTTTTTTCAGTCCTTCTATGTCCCCTCTTTAAAATAAAACATGTTAACACGAACATAACCTGCACGCATAGACAGTATAGGGCCACTTTTATAGTACACCCGAAAAATTATTGTATTGACGTTTTAACATAAGTTTCATCTTTTAAGCTCCATAACTTTTTGCAGATAAGTAATATGTACTGAAATTTGGTATCAAATTAAAGCTAATTGAATATGCTTTACAATGAACACAAGTTTGGGTATTTTACGCCCATTTTATGATCAGGGGATACAAAAAATCTACCCCTACCCCTGCAAAAAATTGCGAAAATCTCGATTTTTGGATGTCAATTCCTTTCAGATAAACGACCATTGTCATTTGATCTAGTTTTTATGCCTAACTTATCAGTTGTGATACAATGTTAGAAAATAAAACCATTAAAGTCGATAAAATTTTGATTTTCGGTATAAAATTTTTGAAAAATGGAATTTTTCGGAATTTTAGATTTTTCACATTTTCGACTTTTTGACTTAAGGGTCGTAAAAATCTGAATATATATTTAATAATTGCCGATGCAATAATAATTTATGATATGTTAGCAACAAATTGTATGCAAAAATTTTAGTTTCAGACGTATAATAGGTTCATAAATGTCAAAATTAGCACCCCTCCCCTACAAATTTAGAGAAAATTTGAAATATTCAGGCTCTAAATGATAAAATGATAATGTTTAATGGGAATTCTGGTGTGCATTTCACTAAAACTGACATGCAGATGATCATTTAAGTACCTTAAAACTTTTCAAAAGGTCTCTTTTCGCCTCTTCTGTCCGAAATTGTATGAAAAATGGGAATTTTCCGTTTTTCAGAATTTCTGCTGTTTTGACTTTGAGATGCAATTACTTCATGAAATTGATATATAACTTGAAAATGTTGATCAAATATCGTTTCATCATATCTAAGCAATTAGAAAGTATGCTTTTAAGCCTTTTAGACTAACTGCAGTCTCATAAATTACAAACATATTACCCCTTACCACACATAATCAACAAAATTTATTTCATTTTATTCAGCTTGAAAAGCTTAAACATTGTATCAAGGTCAAATGACATATCATTTTCAAACATTAAAACACACAGAGCCCCCATATATCAAAAATAAGATAATGCGCCCGGTTTATGGGCAGTTATTCAGCGATTTAACTTTGAATTTCGGAAAATTCTGAAATACTGAAAATTCCCCTTTTTCACGATAATCGTCCAAAATATTCAATTTTACCCATATTTTGGTGTCAGAATTACATATTATGATGTATCAAA
>MJUU01013508.1:0-40731 GCA_002080025.1 Modiolus philippinarum | reverse complement strand
GCAATTTCAATGAAAATATCAGTTTTTTCGTCAATATTTCATTGGGGTAGGGGTACGTTCAATTGCGCTATAGAATGTATTGGGCATGAAAATTGTAAAAACTTGTGTTCTTTGTAAAGCTCATACAATAAGCAATCATTTGATACCTCGTTTTTATAACTTGAAAGCATTTTGTCAACATTTTGAAGCAACTGAAAGAAAAACTTTAACGAAAAACGAAATTTTCCAAAATTTCTGTAGGTGGGTCTAAAAATGGCCAAATTCCCCAAGTGCGTGCAGGTTATGCTTCTGTTAACATGTTTTATTTTAAAGAGGGGATGTATGCGGACTTCAAAAAATAGGTGGGGTTCGGAAGTGGGGGGGGGGTGCACGGGGGGTTATTCCAGCCCATGGACTACTGGCCTCTCACTGATACTGCCGATGTCTACTGAAATACATGATGATTCTTTACCAAACCCATTTTGATTTTCCTTCCGTAGTGCGACAGTGTTTTACCAACAGACTAGGCTCCTTGAACTAGCCGGCAGTTTAGCGTCGAGCACTCCTTGACCCATCTTTCAGAATTACGTTTTGTTCCCCCAATTTTCTTTTCTAGATTGTGGTCATGGAGTTAGTAGTCTACCTGTATGGGTTTCATTCGTATGTTTATTATACTATAGGGAAACGAGACAGAGAAAGGGGAGGTTTGGGTACCCATAAACCGGTTTAACTCTACCGCTGGCTTTTGCAAGTGCCGGTACCAAGTCCGGCTGTCCCTAGTTCCTATCGTTCTTTATGTTTGTCTTTTGTATTTTAATTGTGGGTTTTTTCTTGTGCAGTTCCTATTTACTTTCTGGCATGTGGCTATGTTTTTTGGCCATTGTAGGTGTTTCCTGTTATCTTTTTTATTCCATATAAAAATCCCACATTTATCTTAAAAGACCACTAGATTGACTTTTTAGTAAAGTAGATTTGTTTTTACAACTTACTTGTCAATCTATCTTTCAGACTTTCTTCAAAATCAAATGAGAAAATGTTCAACAATCACAAAAAGTATTGTCATCCTTTAATACAAGTAAAGAAAACAATAAAATGCCTTGTATTTACTTTTTACCTAAGCTTTATAGATTCCCTTGCAAACATATCGTCCATATACGTTGCTCGTTTTGCTAACTACACCACAAAGCCCCTGCTTGTCTCCAGTCTGATGTTCGAACTTAATGCTATTAAAGATGGCTTAAAGATAAAGTATATTTAATGAGTTGGTTAAGCAGAAAACAAATATTCTTCAACTATTGAAACAGCATTAAAAGATATTTTACACTTTATTCAACTCTCCCATATGATAAATTAAAATCAAGTATTTCATTTTTTGTCATTGGTCTTATCTTTGTCATGTTGTCTGTATTTATTTTGTCCTGCCTATGTTTTTTTCGTCCTTTTGTTTGCCAATGTATTCCCATCGTTTTAACAGGAATGTCAACTAGATATAGGTAATACTTGACACTGCTTATATCAGAATGGGGCATTACCTATTGCAATTTGTGTTGAGGTTATTGTCCATGTCTAAAACATATTCAATTATGGACTTCCAAATGTTTTGATTAGATCAGCACTGGAGAGACATAAGTTGTCGAAATGCGCATATGCAAAAAACCAAATTGATAGTTACTTCGGTATTTTGTTATCTAATATAAAGTCCTTCATATTCATTTTATTTTTGAGAAGACACGAGTGTTCTAATAGGAATACAGTCGTACAGTTACGTCACAATAAAAATCTCATGTCATAATCTCAATCAAAAGAAATTCAAACAGGAAAAAATAGTTTAATATAGAATTCATTACATTTTAAGCTTTTTGTATGCTGTATTCCTACATATTTTCCTTCAAGTTTCAACCCAATACTGTTCTCGCTATCGCTCGTTATAAAATGCTGACAAATAAGCTGAAATAAATCCTACAGAAATAAGTACATATAAATTTTATCTTTGATTGTCTGCAATTCATATTCTTAATAAAGTATATTATGCCATAGTGTTTATTCCGAAAAGTGCTTATCTTTTAAAAGTAATGTACATTAAATACGGTATGCAAATATCGTACATTGGTTGCGATATTTGCATTCCAAAATGATTCGATTTGGGGGTGGGGTGGAGGGGTAAGTTTTTAAGTGTTTATATTTGAATTTCAAAGTTTATTATCGATATATATAAATTAACTTAAGTGATTAATTGTAGATAATGGAGGCAATGAACAACGGTTGGTGCTCATTGGATCTGTCGGCAGCGGTAAAAGTGCAACGGGAAATTCGATCCTTAATAAATATGTATTTCAATCTATGTTCTCACCAAATCTAATAACTAAACAGAATATGGTGTCTTCAAACAAAATATTTGAGACAACAGTAGTTCTTGTAGATACTCCGGGAATACACGGTTCCCACCTCCATGATGACGATTACCAAAGGGAGGTAAAAGAGTCATTGGATAATGCAATAAATCTTGTTCAACCAGGACCTCATTCATTTTTATTAGTTGTATCTATTCCTAGGTTTTCAGAACTGGATGTACAAGTAGTTAAGTTTATAGAACAGTATATGAAAAGCATAATTAAGCATATCATTATAATATTTACCGGGTATGATTTTCTTTGTGAGCAAAACAGGGAAGTACATGACTTTAAGGAAGAGTTACCGGTAGAATTTAAGAACTTTATACACTATAAATGTGATAATAGGGTTCTATTGTTTACCAATACGATTAAACAGCAATCAAGAGATATCACCAAAGATCATAATGATCAAGTTGCAAATCTTATCAAGAAAGTTGAAGTCTTGACACAAACCTCTGGAATTACACGTCACTTAAAACTACCACCTATTCGCCGCAAACTTCCAATTATACCAGTTATACAACAGGAAGAAGACATATTTTTTACGTCACAAGTTCCTTATCTGAAAACTGGAGTTTACGTAGGTAAAGAAAAACCTATTCCTGGAACTGAATTTCTACATGCAGAATATTGGAAAGGGAAATATTAAATTTTACATGTTAACATATATGACAATAACAAGGATTATACATAGTGTTATCGTTGTAATGTTATTGGTGTGAAAACAAAGTACAAATGTTTAAGTATTCATCAGTCCGTAAAGCCAAAGTATGATATCATTTTACATCTGAACATGCAAATGAAGTGGGTGTCTACTTCATCAACAATAAATTTCCAAATAATTGTCGAAGTAACAACCAAAAATCATAAATCCAGAGAATACATGACAATCTAAGGATGGGATACAGATAGAAACGTAAATGTCGAAGACAAAACAATTAGAACACAATAAAAACGCCATAAAAAAATTAAGCACTTACAGTGTGAGCCCCTCAAAAGAGAGTGCAATCAGGGGTCCGGAAGGGATAGTCCGCCCTGCTGCACATGTGACAAGCTGTCATACCGTTGAGTGAAAATTCCTGTAATATCAGATTTGATATCTGTTAATCCAGTAGTAACACGGATCTTTTAAAACATTTTAGTAACACGCTGTTTGATATACAGCGTGTTCAGGGAAACAATGCATTACAAAATACCGAATTGACTGTTAATTTAGCGAAAGGATATGGAACAGAATTACATGAGATAAAGTCTCTACAAATACACGGTAAAACAAAGCAATGGAACAACGCTATCATAGTTGTGTCGTCGTCTCAGAGTCCCCATAATGCCTACAACAATTTGCTAAGTAAGTTCAAGACGGCCTCTAGCAACTGTTTGAACAGAAGACGGCAAACAAAAGACACAACACATCAAAAAACACTCACACCATAAATACAACACTCAAAAAAGCACTAACAGTATAAACTATAAAAACAAAACAAAATGATATAAGAGTTAGTATACAGCAGTCGTCATAGTCAGCAGATTGTTCATTTTTTAACTATTAGATAAAACAAAGTAAAGATCCATAGTACCATTCTCTACCAATGAGTTCTTCGCGCTTCTCTTCATTGAAGCCTAACCCAAAACAGTACCAATTAAGGGGCATTAAGGGCTTGCTATATGGTGTGGGGTTCCTCATTGTGCTGAAGACGAGAATTTTTGTATGCAGACGTAACTAGTGAATATATCCACACCTTCCTTTTCACAAATCGTCACATTTTCGAACCGGCCGACTTGAAAATTTGTTGCTCTGACGAACACGACTTCCTCATTAGTGTAAACACGTGTTGCGCAATCTGGACATTGAAATGCCTCATGCGACCTGCTGCAACGCAATTTATCATTCGAAGCAATTTATCATTTATCATGTTTGCTATTGCTAAATTAGTCTTTAGTTTATTCTTCCCTTCACGAAAGAATGAACTGTAAGGGTAGAAATCACGTGTACAGCATAAATTTACTGTTAATTTTGCAACTCGGGTATTTTTGTATATCAACATCAATTGACCGGCAGTGCTTGGTCATTGTCCTGCCTTCTTCTGTTGACCTGGCAACTTTCACCATGTCATAGTCGTGGAAACTAGCAACTGATTCTACATATCTTTTTGTTAGAACATTCGATTTTCCTGTCTTCCCATTTACATGGTAACGGCCGCCATTTTTAAATTCCAAGACAAAAAGAATAATTTAGCCATTAATATTTAATTTCACATACAAGGATAATTTGGTCGTACAGTAAAGTACGTGAAAACCGAACCGTCAGTCAAAGAACGAACAATCCATGGACAAAGGCAACATCGGAAACACTTACTTGAGTACGGGACAAAAAAGAAAAATTAAGACATACAGATGAACAACATGGACCCAATAAAAACCATGGGTGAGATTGGGTGTACCGGTGGAGTAAGCATCTCCTGCTTCTTATAAGACACCCGCCGTGTTGAACATGTCAACTCCAGTAGTAAAGTCCAATCCGATAGAGTAAAAACAAACTTTAGTTGTAGAGGGAAAGATCTGTTGTGATCTGGGAAACAGATATTCCGTTGTCATCTTGGAAACAGATATCCCGTAACGATCGACAGATTTGAGATGGAAAACGGGAAAAAGGATAAGAATGAAAAAAAAACATTTGCAATCGCAAGCAATAGCTGATGTCGCCCCTAGAAGCCTATTAAAAGATTCCTCATTGTGTGTAGTGCCATAATCTACCTACAATCGATTTCGATAAAATTGGATCTTATTTAAGTATTCATCCTTGAGATGGCGGTCGTTTTGATACCCTTTCGCATCAATTCTTTCCTCCCATTTATCAGAAAATTTATACGAAACAACGGCAGTAGAATACAGTAGGAACAAAGCACAAGATTACATAAATCAAAGTCCAGAGACAAGGCAAAATCAAGAACACCAGAAGACGGAAGACCAAAGACACAACATGCCCACAAAGCACACAACCACTACATATACAACACAAAAAACTAACTAAAGAAGTAATAGTGTGAACTCTCAAAAACAGGGTGACATCAGGTGACGAAAAAGATTCATTTCTGCAAAGCAATTTGGAGATATGGAGTCCTCATTCTTTACTGTAAAATGGACGCCATCTTTGAAATGGTGGAAATTTACAACTTTACATATCGATACAAGGATCATATAATTCTGTTTATCCAACTCTGAGAAAAAAGGAGGACAATATCAATTGAAGTGAATAAAGTGGTATCAAAAACTAGAGGCAATTAGTGGAAGATCACAATAGTAAAACAATCCATTTGACATCAATAATTCCTAGAGCACACGACCAAACACGGAACATTTTTTATAAGCCTTCATATTTCTGACTTGGAATGGGCAATTTATGAATAATATGACAGTTTAATACCAGGTTAAATCATGCATCAACCTCGCACTAATACGACGACTGTCTTTAGCGTCTGTGTGCCCTGATTGAGATAAATGTCAAAGCTATTATTTTGTCAAAACACTGAATTGCGTCATAACAGGTAAAATGATTCTGTTGGCCAGTGTACAAGTCGCAATAAGGTATATAATTCTTTTAATTACAGAAAAGAAACAATAACAAGGAGACGGAACAATACCTTTATCTCCGGATTTCGTCTAGGGCGACATAATAAGAAACGCCGCAAAAACAATATCGGCAAGTCTGAAGCACTGTTAACATTGGAACGTAAAACGACCAATGGATTCGTTAAAAAACGACACTAGAATATCGAAGGAGCAAGAGCAGTTATGATCACAAAAATCAAGTAAAAGGCATGGCAAAATGGCGACAGAGAAAAACAAAGACAAAACAAGGACGTGAGACAGCTACAAGGCACGGAAATAAAAAGACGCATAATTTAAAGCATAAAACTTAGAATTTTACACAACGAAAACACTGGAAATCTGAAATATTCTTCGTTATGCTTATAAACAATTGTCAATAAAAGAATTATATATAACAGTTTTATAAACCATGTTTAGATATAGCATTATTAAAAATCAAACTATTACAAAGGACTGAGTAAAAATATAACCTTCGCAATTGGCCGAAACGAAAAAGGCACACACAGTTTGCCATTTACAAATTCTATGTTCACACTCCTTCTTACTTATGCAGAATATCACTTCTCTATCAAAATTGATTGAAGTACCAATTTTTTAATAGCCCATTTCATAATACTAATTTATATACACGTAATTCTATTACCAGTGGTGCAAAATTTAACAACACAATATAACTTTCAATGATTTGGTATTATCTGTGTTTCGTGATTTTAGAAATATATAATTCATATTTCACGGGTAATGTTTATTTCCAAAACATAATTCCCTCATAATAGACATATAATATAGACAAAATGAAACAACTTATTCAATGGTCTTTTAAATGTTTTGGTTTGCGTTTCATTCGCTGAAACAAAAAACAAGGATTCTTCTCTAATATTACTTACAATAATGATTGCTCCTTGACCTGTGATTATATGATAAAGGCACTCAATCTTTTGCTGGTTAACATTTTCGTCGCTTTTAGAGACACTGTTTATCAACATGCCATTGGTATTCCCATGGGTACAAACTGTGCACCTCTTATTGAAAATGTTAAAAAATAGATAACAGGAAACACCTACAATGGCTGAAAATTATAATTACATGCAATAATTTGCAAGGCAACTACACAAGAAAAACACGTATTGCAAGTCTTTTTCTGTTCCGTTACGAACATGACTTCATGAGAAAAACAACAAAATGGAACCATGTAAAACAGTGGTACATTTATTTCTTTTATCAATGATAACAGCATGTTAGTTGACAATCCCAATCTTTTAGACTTTGTAGACATCATTTTCCCACAAGAATTGAAATTAAGTACCGCTAACAATGATTCCAAATATTGTTTCTTTTCTGGATCTAATTATCATTTTTGCTTCGCGCAAAATAAACACTAAAACTAATGATACCTTAATATTTCATTTTGAATATTTAATTAATCTATTGAATTAATGATTAATTTTATTATTGTCATAATTTTGAATAAACATATTAAAAATAGTCCAGCTTTTATCCTGCTATTAAAAATCGGATGCTACTTTTGATAATCCGTCGCATATTGCAACTTCTGCAAAGTTCAACCCAAATCATAATCATATTCTGATCATAAGCTTTTATCTCACCTGGCCGAACATCAGTTGAGCTTATGCCATCATTTTGCGTCTGTTGTGCTACTACGTGCAGCAATGAATTATTTCTTAAATGAAATTGCTGGAAAATTATCTAATTTATTTGTATAGGCTTTAGAAAATCTAAGTCAAATCGCGAGGCTCTTGTAGAGCTATCATGACTTTTTCGGAGCGATTACAAGTAAATCTAATATTTTCTGGCAATGCACACATAGCTTTTATCCTGCAATTATTATGAAAATCTTAATAAATCGTACTAAGTCGTTAGATATCAAGAAGTTTTCACAACATTGCAATTACGCGGAGGTGTGAATCGGCAAGCTTCCCCCCATCCCCCACCCCCCAAAAAAAATTTAAAAAAAAATAAAACCTGGATACGTGTTTGTGTTTGACCCATTGATAGGTCCTTCATATACACGGTTGGTCCTCTACTCTACAATGTAATTACATTCACAATAGCTTGATTGGATTAGTAAACCAAACAAGACAGTTTTGTGGTATATGAAGCGTTACTAAATAAGATTCTATTGGTGTTAAATTAAGGACAAAAACTAATGATAAATCATCATTATCATAGTCGGTAAAGCAGAAGTATTTTCTCTTGACTACTAGCCAAACTGGTCGCACTCACTCTGAAATGACTGTAATAAGGCAATGCTTACTGTAGTGAATGAGATACCCCTAGTTATACATTACAACAAAAATCTCTGTTTGCGTGTTACAATACATTATAAGATTTAAACACGGAAATAACATAGTTTATAGTTAAAAAATACGACAAAATTTAAATAAATCATATTTTCGTTCACTCAACAAAGTAAAATAACTTTCAAATTTATCAAACACTGCTGAATCATGCAACGTATGACTTTTCACAATTTTAATCGGTGACAACTCGTATATTGCTGCGGTCGAGCAAGTGGCAAAACTTTCAATTTACCGACATTAGGGCTCTCAACCTTTCACTGACTCACCGTCGTATAAAGACAACATTGTATACATTTGTCAGGTTTTCACGTCTGATATATCTACAATGTAGATATTTGACATCGATGACTCTAACACATTGTGTAAGCTTGGGGTTTTTAATCCTGACTTCATTATACATTAAAAGTTTTGCCACTTCCTTGAACGCGGCAATAATTTGTTGATATGGGAAAGACAATGTATTCTTTATGATTTCCCACTATGTATTTCGACAAAACTTTCCAGTAATATGTAGAACAACTATACATTCTTGAAACCGGTCACACTTAATCGATTTACTATGCGCTTAAAAGAAATAGGAGTGAAAACCGAACCGTCAGTCCAAACAATTAATCAAATTGCAACATCGGAAAAACACAGAAAAAAGTATCACTTAATAGGGAGTAAACATATTTACATTTGAACACAGGGTCAGTTAAAAACCATAAGTGAGGTCATGTGCACCAGTAAAGCATAGGGATTTGTTCCCGTAATTATACTATCAATGTGCGGTCGACTGAAAAATCAGTCGACCGTACACTGATAGTATAATTACGTAAGCGAATCCATGTGGGTAAAATTACAAAAACAGGAAAACAGCAAACACCTACAATGGCCAGGAACTACAATCACATGCCACAATTTACAAGCAAACTGCACCAGAAAAAACAATAATGAAAACAAGAGACAAACATAAATAACGATAGGAACTCGGGATAGCCGGACTTGGTACCGGCACCAGCAAAAGCCAGTGGTAGGGTTAAACCGGTTTATGGGTACCCAAACCTCCCCTTTCTCTATCCCGTTTCCCTATAGTATCATAAACACGCGAATAAAACCCAATACAGGTAGACTACTAACTCAATGACCACTATCTTGGAACAGAAAAAGCATAAGACAAAACGTAATTTTGAAAGAAGGGTCAAAGAATGCTCGCCGCTAAACTGCCGGCTAGCTCAAGGAATCTAGTCTGCTGGTTAAACACTGTCGCACTACGGAAGAAAAATCAAACTCAAAACTTCCCGAAGGGTTTGGTAAAGAGTCTTCATGTATTTCAGCAGACATCGGCAGTATCAGTGAGAGGCCAGTATATATGTAAAGTCTTCAGGTCACTGGAATCCAAAGCCAATTTAACGGATTTGTTCAGAATATCTCGTCGATATCCACTATTACGTAAAGAATGTAAGTTACGTCCCAGTTTTTCTGGATTATTAATCAGTTTTTGACATTTTTTAACAACATTTCCTTAAAATCGAGGATGAGAAATGCCCTTTGTTATTAGCTGTTTCCGAGTCACGTCATATCTAGATATCAAATGTTCATATCTTCTGTAAAACTTCTTAAAAGTATTTAATAATTTATGAAATCTGTAACCTTGTTGTAAAAGTTTGGATGTGAGAGTAAGGTTACGCTCATTAAAATCATCAAGGGTGGAACAAATGCGAGCGAATCGTACAAGTTGGGATATATACACCCCGTAGGATGGAGCTAGGGGAACGTCGCCGTCAAGAAAGGGGAAATTAGTAATCAAAATCATCCCTTTTATCATAAACTTTAGTTTTTTATTTTACCAGAGTCAATGGTGATACTTAGATCCAGAAAAGGGCAGTATTTAGAATCATTGTTTGCCTTATTTAGTTTCAGTTGTTGTGGGTAAAGGGTGTCAACATAAGCCAAAAACTGGGGATTGTCAATAGTAAGGATATCGTCAATATACCTGCTATTATCATTGAAAATAGAAATAAGTTTATCACTATTTGGTACAATTCCATTTTGTAGTTTTTTCATGAATTCCCGTTCGTAACAGAACAGAAAAAGGTCTGCAATGAGAGGTGCACAATGAGAACCCATGGAGATTCCAATGACCTGATGATAAACAATGGTGCCGAAACGAACATAAATGTTGTCTAGCAAGAGATTCAGTGCCTTGATCATATCATCACATGTCCAGGAGCAATAATTGTTGTAAGAGATATTGGAGAAGAATCCTTGCGTTTTGTTGCAGCAAATAAACTGAAGACCCGAAAATTGAAAAGACCATTTAATAAGTTCACCCAATTTAGATTTAATCAAATTATGCGGAAGGGTTGTATAAAGTGTAAAAATCATAACTGTCAATAGATGAAACTGGTCTATCTATAGATTGTAATTTATCTAAAACTTCAATAGAATATTTTACACTCCAAAAGTAATTTACACCAGAGATTTGATATGTTTTCTCACAAAAGTTTTTGACTAACTCCTTTATACAAGTGAGTGCACTGGTTAAATTGATGGACAAATTTGTGGTAGAACAATTACTTGGAGCCGAAATAAAACGATGTTTGTAGGGATTTTTGTGAAGTTTAGGACTCCAGTACATAGTAGGTAGGGTGTTATCTTTAGGTGGAACTTTGAGTGTTTCTGTATCCTTGTAAAGTATGAATGGTGAATAAAAGGATATGGAGTAAATGCACAGGAGACAAAGTCTCTACAAATACATGGTAAAAATAAGCAAAGGAACGAATGAATGAATGATTTTATTCTCATAAACTAATACAAAGTTACAGAGAACATAATGACATATGAATACAGATAACATAGCACGTGTAAAAATATACATACAGATATACATAAAAGCTAACCAGGAGGGACGACCTTGTTAAAAACTATTTTTATAAATCTACAGAGCTTTTGTAGAGTTACAACATTTTTGGAACAAAATAATTTATTAAATTTTGTTGTATTTGGATTTTTCCAACAATATTCTGGGAGAATTTTTTTTCTTTCTAATTTGAAAAAATTACATGACATTAAGTAGTGAAACTCATCGCCTATATCAGAAGAGTCACAAAGATGGCATAGTATGTCATTTCTAGACACACCATGTCATCTTCCAGTTTACACAAAGTGTACATGAAATATGGCAACAACAATGTGAAATAATTCTCAAAACAGAAACTTGTTTTAAAGATTCTGTAACAAAGAGCCTTTGGAGACGCAAACATTTCAGAATGCCATGTCTGGATAAAATGATCCCTTAGTTTTAGATCTACACATTTTGATATCCAATTACTTTCATAGAAATTTTGACTTTGCCACACGTTTGACATTCCACAACTGTCAAATATATTCTTAATAAATGAAAACATTTACTCTCTAGTCCATAATTATTTGAATAAATGAGTAATAGCTTATACAACATTGAAGAAATTTTGCCATCTTTTCCATTTACTAACCTACACCAGAAATTTATCATGCGAAGTTTTACTGACAATGAGACTGGATATATTCCTAATTCTCCATAGACCATATAATTTGGAGTTGATTGTTTTAAATGTAAAATACTTTTACAAAAATGTAATTGAACCCGGTCAAGGATATCACAATTTTCAAACCCCAAAATTTCAGACCCATATAACAATATAGGCAATATAGCTTTGTTAAACATATCAAGTTGACATTCAATAGACAAATGATTTTTTCTACATTTTCTAAGTAATCCATACATTGCCTTGTTTGCCTGATTTTGTAAATATTTTCTTTGTTGTTGTTAAGAAGGAACCACTTCTACTAAAAAAATATACCAAGGTATTTATAATTTTTAACGATTTCTATTTCTATGTCGTTTATCTGAAATTTATACTTTTTAGGTATTCTACCTTTTGAAAAAATCAAAATTTTAGTCTTATTTACGTTTACTTTTAACTTCCATTCTTTACAATAATTTGTAAAATGATCAAGCATCAATTGTAAATCTTCAGCTGATTCTGACAACAAAATGGTGTCATCGGCATAAAGAAACAACAGTATTTAAAAGTAAATCAACAACTCTGTTTCAATATCTTTACTTACAGATTCTACCCCTTTGAACCCTTTTTGTTCATATTAATAAGTTTGGAGATCATTTAAATATAACGAAAATAACAAGGGAGATACATTTATTCCCTGAGGAACCCCAATTTCACAGCAAAATATTCCTGAAACTTCCCCATTTGACTTGATACAAGATTTAATATCATTATACATATTTTGTATTATTCTAAGGAATTTTCCATCAATATTATTTTCAGTAAGTTTAAAAAATAGTGAATTTCTATAAACAGAATCAAACGCTTTTTCGAAATCAATGAAAGCGCAATGTATTTTTTTCCTACGCAAAGATAGTAATTCGAACAGACCATATAAAGAAAACATGTGGTCAGTTGTTGAATATCCGTTTCTAAATCCGGCCTGGTTCTCGTGTAATAAAAGAAATTCGTCCAAGTATGAATTAAGCCTAGTGTTCAAAATAGATGTGAAAACTTAAACAAGACAATAACGTAATCGGTCTATAGTTTTTGGGATCCAGTTGATCCCCTTTGTTTTTAAAAATAGGAATAATACAACCTATAAGCCACGTTTCTGGCAATATTCCAGATTCAAATATAACATTAAATAATCTTACATACACATCAATCAAACATTCTAAAGAAGCTGAAATATATTCATTTATAATACAATCATCACCTGGCGACTTATTATTTTTTGTACTTTTTAATGTAGCCTTAATAATTTCTTCAGGCGTAATCGGATTATTCAATGTATTTGTTAGTTCATCCGAATTAATATCATTCCGAATAATAAAATCATCTTTCTGATCATATTTATTTTTATTTAAATCTTTAAAAAAAACTCAAAAAGAGAACAAATAGAAATGTCAGTGTCATGACGTGTTCTTGAACCTTTATTAAAAATTTTCCAAAATTCCTTAGAATTGTGTTTTCTCAGATATTTCATTTTTTACGAATATCATTATCAAATTCCAAGATTCTCTCATCCATGATTCGCTTGTATTTAAATTCTTTCAATTTTAATCTCTCTTTAAATACATTCGAACCATAGTGTTTGTATTGTCGTTTTGCTTTTCGAAAGTCTTTTCTAGCCTTTTTACATTTATCGTCAAACCACATATTATCAGTTTTTATACCAGTGTTATTTTTACAAAATGAATATTTCATGCCAAATGTATCTTTGGCTGATTCTAATAAAATATTTCCAATTTCTTCGACAAAATTATTGATACTATCTTTATCTACAGTATCAATATTTTCAGTACACGTAGTTGTTTTAAACACTGAAGTTTACAAACGTCTATCGAATTTCGAAAGTCGTTTAATTTTTCAAATCTCCAATTGCCTATAACTTCTTTATGTATAGGTTGACCTTTCCCTCCATTTTCATCAGCATTCTCCTTTCCAGTAAAGTTTAAGGACAATGGCGAATGAACATCAGAAAAAAGTCGACAAAAATCAAGAATTTCAAAGTCAAAAATTTTCTTTAAAGTACTAATAGTACATTATACAAAAATCTATAACAGTCATATTTTTCGTAGTAGGTTTACCTACAATATCACTTCCAAAACGACCATTTAGTATAAATAAGTTATTGTTTTTACATAGATCTATAAGTTTTCTACCATATTTATTTACAGTTGCATCAGGACTATTTCTTTCCATTGGAATACATAATTCATCTAATATACCAACATCAGTAAATTCACTGCGGGAAGCCAAATTTCTCTAGACTTTTCATTTACTTTGCATTAAGGAATGCGATGAAGGAATATCAACAATTTCATCAAATTTTGTACTATGTTTTCAATTTTTAGTTCCAGAAGAATTCAGCATTTGAAACTGTGAGATTTGGTTGAAATTCAAGGAAAGATGTGGGAGAATTATAGTGCCCACAAACTTTATCAAAATTCTGTATCGAAAAAACATAACTCAAACAAAAACTGGCCGATGAATCCGGCCAGGCAATATGTGCAACCAACTAGGCATGGTGGTCAACAATCCAGTAAAGTTTGGTCAAAATCCGATGGAAAATTTAGGAGAATGGACGTTCACAAACTTTGCGACGAACGGACGGCTCTGTCAGACAGACTGACGGACAGACGAAAGACGGAAAAGATAAAAACAATATATCTCATCCTTCAGAGAGGGTAAACATAATAATACAACACGCACTAAACAGGCAAAATAATGAAACATAGAATGAAATAGGCAAATAATAAGACATTCACTAAAACAGACAAAATGAAGAGGCATCCGCTTAATCAGAATGATGAGATATTCACTAAAATATTAAAAAAAGGTCTCCTTTTCTTGTCCCAGTCTGCCACTGATAAAAATTTTAGTGAGCGTTCTTTTGAATTGTAAAACCTTTGATACTTTTTGTACGGTTGACATATTACCTTGTGAGTTTGGCTATCAACACTTATTTCTATTTGCATATCACTTTATAACTATTGCGCAAAACTTTGTTTTATTACAAAATAACGAGACATATACCTGAACAGACAAAAAATGAGGTATTGACTAAATATCAAAATACCGGAGTTACTAAAACGACCAAACAATGAAAGACTAAATAGACAATAATAATGAGACATAATAGACTTACCAGAAAAGCATTGTGAAACATTGATCAAAACAGACAAAATAATAATAAAATATCGACTAAAACATGAAAAATAACCCAACTAGAATTTAAACAGACTTTTAAACAAATTTATGAGATATGCTTAAGACAGACAACATATTGACACAAAGGCTAGATCAGGCAACGGTTGTGGGTATGCAATAATAAGGAGTGATATTTCATGCGTCTTTAATTCCTGTATTTGATTAAAGATCAGTGACAGATTTGACATGTAAAAATAATCTCCTTTTGGTAAAACATCACGCATGCAATACATGCCATGGTCGTGTGCTCACGTAAATAATCAGATTCCTTCTTATTCAAATTACTTTATTGGTTTGTTTATTTGACACATTTTTTTTTCAAAAGTTATGTATATCGTATATGTACACTTAATAGGGCGTAATTAAAATAGAACTCTAACTGAGCGTAAAGAGCTCTAAAATACGAACGTCGTCCAAATGGTGAATAAAAGAATATGGAGTAAATGCACATGAGACAAAGTCTCTACAAATACATGGTAAAAAACAAGCAAATGAACAACGCTTTTATTGTTGTTCTTCATCTTGAAGTCACCAAGTAGAGACTTACAGAACACTGAAAATTGTATCAGGCGGGAAAGTGGTTGAAATAGAACAATAGAAATTAAGCTCTCGTTTAAATGAGGTAGAAATGTTACCTTTGGGATTGTTTACCATAGATGCATAATTATAAAAGTTATTTCCAATGACAAAAATCCTAGTATTTTTCATTTTCATATTTTGAACTTATATGAAAACAACTTATATTGCCGCAGGTGACCGTATAGATGCACATACAATGCACAAACGGGCATAAAAGATCAATTTAGTGCCTGTCTTTCAAAGTGGATCCCCAAAAAGGCCATCTTCAGATTTTGACCAAAATTTGCATGCGGATTGCCAATATCCCTGTTAATCCATGTGCAAATTTTTATGTCCGCCCATCATAGCGCTTCTCCAGAATAAAAGTTCAAACACGGTCGAATTTTTATTCCCTATGCATTCTTTCTGAGGTTTCTTGTGGGAATCAACTTTGTATAAAGACGAAACTGTCAATAAATCACCCTAAAAGAATATCAAATGGTATTCACCCTCATATTACTCTTCAAAATCTAATTAACACGTGTCCAAAAATCTTAAAATTGATTGAAGTGAATATACTAAAAGTAATACATGCTCCTTTAATTGCCCCCTATATTTATTTCACAGTGAGTACAAATCACTCGCAAGCTAAAAATACAATGAAAAGTCCATTTTCTCCCTACTTAAAAACTGGAAAAAAGTGGATCCTGAGAAAGGCCATATACAGAAATCATTTTCATGTGGTTTATACGGTTCATAATTATATATTTAACAATGCTTTTTAATTTTATTTCCGCCTATGCCCTTTGAGGGTGGCTAGAATTTTTTTCTTTATTATCATACAATTTTGACTATCAGATAGTTTTGATTTTAAAACAATGTTTTACATATTAATCAACGACAATTGTATATTTCTCGTATATCTGTACTGTACAGCGATTGTTGCAGCACAAGATACATAATATGTGAAAAGACAAAATACCGCAAATGTTAGAAATTTGATTTTTCTTTTACCGTCACTGTGGCATCACACATCTTGTTTATTGGAGGAGATGACATGTAAACAAATTTACAGGGGAGACAATTTTTGTGAACTACTTCCCCGCCTGGTATCTCTTAGCTCTGAAAGACTAATCTGTCATTAATAACAGTAGGTACCATACCTTTATCATTGATAGTTAGTCATTTTGGTTAGTTGTTGTAAAGCAATATTGTGTCTATGATAAGTTTGCAACATTGGAGGTGAATTGAGTGTTTAGAATAGAATAATAGATCGTGCCATTGTTTCAGTGGCATTAATAAAATATTATCTTCTCGTCATCACTAATTTCTCGTCAGTATAGAGTCAAAATAAACGGTAAAGAGCATATCTATCCTCAATGTTAAGTGTTATCAATAACTTGTACCAATTTGCTTTGATATTCAGAGACTGATGTTCTCGGTATCACCGCACTGGACACTATCACGAAATTATCGGGTCCCTGTAAAGGCGTCAGTGCGAGTTGCTGTGCTGACGTCATGTTTTGGTACTATTGTCTGGTTCATACGCGAAATACGCGGAATGAAGACTGTACATCAATTATTGAAATAAACAATGGATTAACGGTGCTAAAAAGAACTTTCAGTTTATCTCAATTTAGTTGTGGGGTTTTATTTATCATTTTGTGAATTACCGATAAACGTTATCTAGGAATTTTTTTATACGGACTTTATTACGGCGTAACGCATCAAGCTCTCCCTAACGGGCTCACTTGATATTGGCCACGATAAAGTCCGTATCAAAAACAAAATGTCCTTTATTCCATATTTCAACATCAGTATAGACTAAGCACAATGAACAACAGGGTTCGTTGTCAAACTGATAAAGAGCGATTTTTGTCAGTACAGAGTAACTTCTGATTGGTTGATTAAATTTTAATTTAGTGTGGAGTATTTCAGCTATATTAGGATAAAATTAAAATTAAATTTTAAATTTTATGATAAAAAAAAATGAAGTGTAATTGATGGTACAAGCGGGACAAAGATATTTGATTGCCAGAGAAAATGGTTGCAATGGGTAAAGACGGGAATATAAGCTATCTATACGATCCCCAGAGAGTTTCTCTTTTATCGAGAAATGTTAACGGGTTTATATTATGCATGGAGCGTATCGTTCCTCAACATAATTTGTATACAATGGTTTGTTACTAGGTTTGCGTATTTTTACCTGACTACCCCGCATAGACAGGCTTTTTCCTTACCACGATGGATTCCCTACAATCAATCAAGGTGCCATGGTGAGTACAATAAACAACACAGTGTATCTTCTTACAGTGTCTATTCAAAGGTTGAATAAGTAAATAGAATAATAGAGTTCGACTGTTTCACTTAGAAGAGTAGAGTTAGACGTAATTTAGGCAAAATTACTCTAAACATAATTTGTCCGTGCAATACTCATATAAAGACAGCGTTTTACCAGCAGACTAGATTCCTTGAGCTAGCCGGCAGTTTAGCGGCGAGCACTCTTTGACCCTTCTTTCAAAATTACGTTTTGTCATATGCTTTTTCTGTTCCAAGATAGTGGTCTTTGAGTTAGTAGTCTACCTGCATTGGGTTTTATTCGCATGTTTATGATACTATAGGGAAACGGGATAGAGAAAGGGGAGGTTTGGGTACCCATAAACTGATTTAACCCTACCACTGGCTTTTGCTAGCGCCGGTACCAAGTCCGGCTATCCCGAGTTCCTATCGTTATTTATGTTTGTCGCTTGTTTTCATTTTTGTTTTTCTGGTGAAGTTTGCTTGTAAATTGTGGCATGTGATTGTAGTTCCTGGCCATTGTAGGTGTTTGCTGTTTTCCTGTTTTTTAACGAAAATGCCAAAAACCACTATATGCAGCCTTTCTCATTAGACATAGATATCTCCGTGAACGCCTTATTTATCAAGGCTTAAAAAAACCGTCTCATACGAAAGTTCTTATATAGATAGATATCAGTCCCTTGTGGAAAAATTTGACGTTTCGGTCCAAACTCTGATTCAAGATTCTTTTTTTTTTACTTAGTAATGGGATAATCATTCCTTTCAACTGTCTATGACCTTTCAATAGTAATTGCTGTTGTGTTGCTACCAGACACAACCGCATTGGAAGGGGTGGTTGGTGCGCCATGAAATTGGTTTAACTCACCATTTTGTTTTGAAATGCCTTCTCCTAGTAAGGACCATTGCAGTCGACATTCTTTCCTGTGGTTTCCACCTGATCTGCCTTTTCGTATCACGAACTTCGGCTCTTGGCAACTTTTTTAGGTAATTTTATTATTACATCTATGATAATATAAAAGACCAGAATTCTCTGTCAACTAGGTGATTAATTAAGTGTGGTCAAAACAAAATAAGAAAATCAATTTTTGTTTGTTTGTTTGTTTGTTTGTTTGTTGGGTTTTTTTTGTGGTTTTTTTTGTTTTTTGTTTTTTTTTGTTTTTTTTTTTGTTATTATGTATAATGTATAGATCTGTTTTGCAAGTATAATAAAATTTCAATTTGTTGTATCAATTATTATAAGCCTTTTATATCGGTATAATGCATATGTCCTGAGGTATTTATGAAACACTTATTTTTGCTGTAACCGAGCACTTATTATCCAATCATACATGCACGTCTTGCAATCTACACCAATAAACACCAATAATCTCATTACCTATGAATTCAGTGGGTTTTTTTATTTCGATGTATTCACTGAGAAGTGGAAAATCATCATTTTGATAAATTCTTTAGTCTTGAACTCGTTGCAAATTTGAACGGCTGTACAACTGTCAATGGCGTACAATTTCTGTGTGGTCTTTATGATTTTTACTTGCACCGTTCTTCTTTCTGGTAAGTGTTCGAAATGTGATGTCATATTTGGATTATTTGACAGAATATTATATATCGTGATAATGATCTCTATATCAGTAACTATTGTGTTTATTTTATTGAAGAACATTTTACATTTTATCTAGATGTTAACACTAAATTAGCAACAACAGTTCCATAAATCAGCAAACACAACAGTTTCACTTGTAAATTTAAATTTAATTATATTTAAGTTAAACAATTGAGGTAATTTTGAAAAAAAAAATATTTTGGATTACAATATTTAACATGTGAATAAAATCAAAAACATTGTGTGAATACAATACGGGAATTTTGAGTCGCGTTCATTCCGGAAACAAATCTACTATAGAGATGGAATAATTAATTAATTAACACTGTTGAGCTAAGTGGGATTTATATTTAATCTATTTGTAGCGCTTCAGGTTAATTGTTTTTCGTCAACTAAAATTTAGTCAAATAATTGTCATGTAGAACAAATTATAAGTACACTTCAATTTTATAAATAGTTTGTTTTAGGCGGTATATATTTATATTCATAAGGTCTGGTATCCAATTATCCTCCTTACTTGTATTTGAGGAGACGGTTTCTGCCTTCAATTATACGAGAGTTCCTATTTCGAAAGTCCCGTATTAAAACCTTTCAGTCAATATAATATAATTTGGACCGGTCCATATCGTGATATGGACTCACACCATAAATACCATAGATTTATGAATAGCACATGACCATTTCTACACCAATCAGGAAAGGTTATTTATAAATCTGATATAAAACAATATCAATTCAAATATTTACCTATTTATTAGTTCAAGGCGTATTTTATTGTCAAATGTGAGCCACGAATAATATATGGTGGATCACTATTCCTTGATCGAATTTCAACTGCAAATTTTTAAATGAGTTTGAAAACAATGTAGACGGTCACAGATGAACGTACTACGTACATGTAAATACACGCGTGCTCACAGAATCCTATTAACTTTAATGATAGTTTCGTTGTTGAAAACAAATTTATTACTTTAAACTCACGGCAAATGAGTCCCAGGGATTTCTCCAAGATTAAATCGTAGTTTAATTATCATTGTCTTTACAAATTCTAGTTTACTTATACGTTTAGATCTTAGATTATAAAGTATGTTCTGTCAAATTTCAGTCAGTACTTGCTTTTGAAGAATATTTGTCTCTTATTCCAGTACCAATATCTTAGCTAATTTTCATTTCAATTATGGCAATTATGGGAAGGTTTGGGCCCAATAAATCTAGTTTAACCCCGCTGCAGCAGGTTTGCGCCTGTCCTAAGTTAGGAAATTTATTAAGCCTTTGTGTGTCTTGTCTTTTCATTTACTCGATCAGTGCGTACTATCTATTCAAGAGTATATAATTGTTTTTGGGTACAGATCACAACGTCATGGCGTAGGAAATGGTTCGGTATTTGGCGACTTTTTATCAGTTTAACTCACCATAGGTCAATTATCTGAATACACATAATTTAAGAGGTGTATTTTTACTAATGATTTGGAGCGATTTGTTCATGTTTTGATAGTTAATACTACAAATATTCATACACCACCGTTTCCTCAGTATCAGGCAGACATTTTCGTTATTTAGTAGAGTTATCTTTCTTTAAATTCTGTGTTTTGAAAATCGACCAATAACTATCATATTTATGATTACAATTTATTTATTTTTATACTTGATCTAATTAAACAACGGCAGTAGAATACCGAAGGAACAAGGGAAGCGATGACTACAAAAATCGAAGTCCAAAGACATGGCAAAAACGGTAACAGATAAAAACAAAGACAAAACAAGGACGTGAGACAGCTACAATGCACGGAAATAAAAAGATAACATTAAGAACTAAGGCACTCATAGTGTGAAGTATAAATTTTCATTAAATAGAATAAAATATAGATATGATGGTCTTTAAATTCTGAATTTTGTTAATTTAAATTTCTATTATTAGAATTTACATGGATATGTTTATTTTTATATATATATATTAAATGTTTTCCGTGCGATACCTATCGGGGTAGTCAAGGACGTTAAACACCTCCCAGTCAGTATTTTAATTTCATTTTGCTAACTGAACTTCCCAGACTGTCATTTCATTGGAATTGTGTATCGCGTTAATAAAGGATTGGAATTGTGTATTGCGTTAATAAAGGATAGATAATAATGTTTCACATCTACTTCTATAGTACGTAATAGTTTAAAATGGTTTAATAAAAGTACACTTTGTAGTACCACACTAATTTATTTATTTGAAGCACGATGCACAAAGAAAACTCCAGTTCATCAAGGAAGGGGCTTTTATTCCTGTCTACATCTTTGATGTTAGTTAACTTATACCAACAAAGTTTGAGCGGAAATATTTCATTATGGATATACATCGTATATCAATTAATTTTAGAAATAAAAGATAAAGCCATGTCTTTTCTTTTAAAATCCTTAATCGTTCCGTATAAATAGTTCACTTTGATTTAAATAAAAATGTGTAATGTTTAAAAAGTCATATTATTATTATCTATAATAACAAGGATGTATATCTAAATATACGTCCTTGATAATAATAATTAGAATTGTGAAAAAAAACAAACAAACAGTAAACAAAACTGAAATAGAAAAGACCCCTATGCTCGCAAATATCTGTCAAGTTAGTGATTGTTTTACATGTTGCAGAGACAAAGATTAGAAACTCCTAGTTAATCTGTTGTAAAAAATCAGTAATAACACGCGTGTGCGAGACTTCCCGTGAGGTAAGTCGATTTTTAATTCCCAATGCCTGTAATTCTAATTAAAACTGTACAGAAATGTCAACAAAACGTTGTTTTTTTAATTGTCATAGATATTAATTGTAATATCAGGTTAGCACAATTATTAAATGACGATGCATCAGTAAAAACAATAACTTTACCATCGGAGCATTGTGCCCGTACAGTTAAACTTTGACTAAAATTACGAGGAGTTCCGAACGAATTCTAGTGTTGCATCATTGGAGCGAGTTAAATGCGTGATGTTAACGATTTCGAGTAGTTGTCTCTTGATGTTGACAGGCATTTAGTTCAATTAAAATCAAATAAAAACATAAATGTGTATTATCTAGTACATGTTCCATATTGCTAAGAAACAGAAAGGGCTAATGGTGATCCTGAGAGCTTACGACAAGAATAATCCAAAGAAACGAACCCTATAAAAATAAAATTAAAAAAATCATAAACATAAACGCATCTCTTTGTTTTGTTTTGTTTTCGTTTGTTTGAAAATGATCCTTTTCAAAATTGTACAGGTATTACAGGTATGTAAACAATCGAGTATCCTTGGATATGGGTTTACCCATATCTTATCTTGTTTCTAGTTAGTTTATTTTATGTCTATAGGAGTACTTCAAGATGAAGAACAACAATAAAAGCGTTGTTTCTTATCTTTTTTTTTACCATGTATTTGTAGAGACTTTGTCTCATGTGCATTTTACTACATATCCTTTTATTCACCATTTACGACTGGAGTTTGTCTCTCCTGCAGCGTGGAGTCCGTAAAACGATTCCCCGTGCGAGAGATGCATGCTCTCTATATTTTTCAGTTATGGAGTACTTGTGCGTGAGAGAATTTCTCATATGGATATACTATTGATACTTTCAAATTTTGGCAATTATTTTTGTAATTTTCGAAATGTAATCCAGACCACCTGTTTTAAGTGCCCACATTGGTTATTTTATAACGCCAAGTTTTCTTACATTCGACTTGATGAGTGCCCTGTGTTTGTCTATATGTTGTAGTTGTCCACTAGCTTAAGACACTAGTGCTTTTGTCGGGCAAAGTATGACAGTGATTGTAAGAGCACTTTGCCAGTTAAATTGATGTTTGTTGACAATCCCGCACCCATGACCAAGAAAGACATGGATGTAGCGTTGTTCGACAATTAGCAAAGAATTCCGCTTAAACCGGTGCTAGGGGCCGTCTTGAACTTACTATGAGGTATGAGCAAAGTTCATTGTTGAAGGCCTCATGGTGACTTCAAGATGAAGAACAACAATAAAAGCGTTGTTCCTTTGCTTATTTTTTACCATGTATTTGTAGAGACTTTGTCTCATGTGCATTTATTCCATATCCTTTTATTCACCATCTAGGATGATGTTTATTTCGCTGAACTTGATTACTCTTTATTCAGGGGCCGACTCTGACCTACCGTTGGGTGTGGGGTTTTCTCACCGTTCATTAAAGATCTTATGGTGGCTTTGAGTTGTTATTACCCCCCTTTTGGTCGTTGTCTCTTTGACACATTACCCGTTTCCCTTCTTTTTTCTATTTTTTACCATACAATAATCATAATTTATATTTTAGTTTACGGAATTGAAGGAAGCCTGTTCTCGAGATATTTCAAAACAAATACAAAGGAAGAAAGAAGACCAAATATTATTCTTATTATGTCGGATGATCAAGGTAGGTAACCATAGTCGACCGGACTGTTTTATAAGTCTGAGAAGCAAAATGATAGAGAATGATCATTAAAACCTTTCACGAAGAAAAATAGTCTTTCACATCGTAGTCATTATTAACATATTTTGTGATCCTCCAAATGATGTGATCTGTCAAAGTGGCAATATGCAGAAGAAAATTTTACTGTAATTGAGTCTGTAAGCCTCTTTAAATTTTGTTACTTCCTGGCAAATAAATTGTACCCGGAAATTACGTTTTTTACGAAAATTGTGACGTTTCAAACAAAACATTGAACATCATAATCCTCAGACGTCATTTTTGTCCGGAAATGTTTTCGAAATGCAATTTTATCTTGAGTTCCCGAGGTCACATGAAGAGACTTACAGACCCTATTTAGGTATTTTCATATTTAAAAATCTTTTAGATATATAAGAATTCCAAAACAATAAGACGTTTCATTTAGCAATCTGAACTTAACAGATGTAAAGTAGGTAGAAGACATAACCTCTCGTCAAGTTAATTTGAATCAGAGACATGTAATGGAATGCACCTCCCTTATTTTGTCCCACCTGGTATCACCACTGCACTATCAGGTTTTTTCCTATGACGTCGTGATCCCGGGAAAAGTCACACACAAGGAACAATTTTTGAACACGTGTGTTATACCAGTTTTCCCGCGCACTACCTGATAGTGCAGCAGCGACACCAATTGGGAAAAGCAGGAAGGTGAATACCATTAAAGAGATTGGCAACTTGACGGATTCCCGTGAAAACTCGCCGCCATCGAGACTTCGAGATATCAAAAATGTATGAAAATATCATAATAAAATTATCTAATCACAACCAACATGGTAAATTACTTTCCAGTTTTTATAACTAAGAAGTTGTAATCACAGAAATAAAAAAGGACTTTCAAAAGTAAACATGTCACATCGCAATCTTTTCCTCATGAAGTCTCCAATCATTTCATAATTTCTAATTCAAATTTTCGAAACACAACTATAAAATAAATAACGAAAATAATTCTTTTTTAGGTTTAGAAATATGTCGACTAAACAACGGCAGTTGAATACCGAAGGAACAAAGCACAAGATTACACAAATCAAAGTCCAGAGACAAGGCAAAAGCAAGAACACCAAAAGACGGAAGACCAAAGACACCACATGCCCACAAAACACACGAACGTTACATATACAACACAAAAAACTAAAGCACTAACAGTGTGAACTCTCAATAAACAAGAGTGACATCAGGTGCCCCGGAAGGGTAAGCATGTCCTGCTCTGTGCACAGCACCCGTCACACTGTCAGTGGGTCAATCCAGGGTAAAGTCGAAACCGGTAATGTCAAATCAGGGAAGACGCGAATCTAGCTAAAAATGTCAGTTTTTATTTGTGACACTGACATTTCATGTCTATCTATGATGTCGTGGTGACGGCCATAGAATTTCTGAAGGAACGAAAGTAACAAAGGCTGAACATATCCCTGACTCAGCAGTTTTTGTGACAGTGCTTTTGCTCTTTCCACAAAGTCACTGTATGTACTGCACGCTCTACATAAGAAGTAGTTTAAGAAGTTTTGATTTGGCCGTACCATGATTGATCTGATTAATATTGGGTGATAATAGAGTTGCCAATTTCTGAAATTATATGTCTCTGCTTGGACAAGTCATAAAAGCTCCTCTATAACTTAAACTTAGGACCGTTTTCAGGTTAAACTAGACCAGTCACAGAGCAGTCATAAAAACTACTCTAAGTTAACTTTAGAACTGTTCTAGAGCCCTGACTGTTCTAACCTGTTCTGTTCATAGAATCCTTACTGCTCTGACCTGTTCTGGTCGTAGAGCCCTGACTGCTTTGACCTGTTCTGGTCATAGGGCCCTGACCTCTCTAACCTGTCACAGAGCCCTAACTGATTTTATTTTACAAAATTTAGAGTATTTACAGTTCTTGTATTGTTTTACTTTTACCGAATGTTGAATGAAATTTACTTGATTTACTTCTTGATTAATTATGCGATGAAAAAGGTCAACATTCCCTACAACCCGCACCACAATGAACACACACGATTCACACGTTGAGTGCACACAATTTGCACGGTGAATGATACAGAAAGTACTCAATCGTAATGCGTGAAATCAAAGCATTATTTAAATAGAAAAGGCATATATTCTCCATTTAATAATACATCCATGCCTTCAATGCTGAAATTTTTTTATAATTTAATTTAAACCATATAAAAAAGGCACATTTTCTCCATGCAATATTATATTGATGCCTGCAATACTGAAACTTTCCGTACTTTAACCTAAATCATATAACAAATACACATTTCTCCATTTCATATTATGTCAATGCCCTCTAAACTGAAATTTTCTATAATTTAACCTAAAACATGTTAGAAAAAGTACATGTTCTCCATTCGCTAACATATTGATGCCTGCAATACTGAAACTCTCAGTAATTTAATCAAAATCGTATAAGAAAATGCACATTTTCTCCATTTCATATTATATCGATGCCCGCTACACTGAAACTTGCTGTAATTTAATCTAAAACATGTAATAGGGACGCAAAAATTATAAAATTTATGGGAAAATAGATTATGTCACCTGAAAAACATATTTTCACCATTTTTGAAACACCTTATCTTTAGTTAATAACTTCAAAAATAAACAAATGACACTCATTTTTCATATTGATAAAATTTCAGGATTTTTGAAAATCTGTTTCAAGTTTGAAATGTCACAAAAATAATTATTTTAACCAGTCATTACTATTGTAAAATGTTGTATATGTTTCTTTGCATCTGTTAACTGCATTATAAATGTGTGGTTTTATTAATAAGCCTACAAAATAAATTATGATTGACAAGTCTGAAGTCGGTCAAAACAATCATAGTGATTATTCTGTCTCAAGAGGCCCTTATTCTGATTTTTTACTCTCATAGACAACATTTATTTCATGAATATTAATAACGGACATTTTTTTTTTTTATTTCTATGCGATTTAATTTATTTTGAAAGCAGTAGGTTTTCCAATTTAATGAAATACCTACGGAATGTATCTTTTTTCTATATTTTTTCTGTGTCACTTTATTTCAAAGTGAGGGTATGCATATCTAAGTGGAAGTGAAAGAGACAAAAATCAGTATTTCTTTCCTTCAGTACAAAGAATATGATTTATGACACATTTAGTGAATTTCGAATTGTGAGAATTAATGAAATGACAGAATGTATTTGTTACTCTTATAGGCAGTAGATCTTAAGTATTACTGCCGGATGACCTCTTTACTACATTATATATACAACATGTAATTTACGTTTAAAATTGAAATATGCATTACTGTTTAGCCAGGAGGGCAATTATTTGAATTTCTAAATCTCATATTAAATTAAATTTCAGAAAAGGTAGCAATGAGGAACCTTGGTCGGCTATCTCCCTGTACCAAGTTAGTTTTGTATGGTTCAAAGTGAAGATATAATTTTAATTGTCATATCTTCTTTTGATATTCAAGTAAAATATTATCACCAATTTAAACTATATATAACTAACTTGGTACAGGGAGATAACTGACCGAGGTTTCTCATTATGACAAGCATTTACTAATTTTTGTATTATTTCTCTAAAAGCTTTAATTGTTCATTAAAAATTATACTAATACAATGGATGTTCTATTATTTAAAGACACTGCTGCTGAACTGAGACTGGAAGCCTTAAATTGTAAAATAAATCAAAGAATATATAAAAAACCTACTAAAATTGCATCAAAATCAGGAACATGTACTGAGTTTTCATTAAACCTTATGATGATATGCTTTGCATCTCCAACAGTGTTAAAAAATCAACATTTAATATTTTTTAAAAGCATTCCATTATTCAAAGGAAATTTAGCATATGATACCAATTTTGGTCAAATATCATATATCAGAAGAATGCTAAATTATATGTTTTGAAGTTTTTACCGCTCTGTAAAGAAGTTTATGAACAAATTGGAAAACAATAAAATATAACAATAATGTGCCTTCAGTGAAGTGCTGATAATCAAATAAAAAGATTATAAAGAGGAAGTTACTCCATCTTTTTGAGATATGGCTTTTTAAAAGAATATATATAAAAAAATAGAATAGTTTTTTTGGGTTTTTTTTGCGGTAATTATATAAAAAATAGTTTTACTATTTTGGGTAGTAATTTTTAGAGTTTATATTGCTTTTTCAGTTTTTTAAAAGAATGTATATTAAAAAATAGAATAGTTTTTGGGGTTTTTTTTTTGCAGTAATTGTATAAAAACATATTTTTCTTACTTTGGATAGTAATGTTTAGAGTTTATATTGCTTTTTTCAGTTTTTCCTAAAAAGTAGAAATTTTGTACAAAAAAATCTATCCCAAAAGTTGCCTCATTTTCTATTTAATTTGAATATAATAATCTTTATTATGTCAGTAATAATAATCATTTGCATCGGAAATCTTTTGGTTGTTGTGTTATTCACAAAAGCCCGTAATTGAAGGGTAATTTTTTCAATGCAAATTTTGCAACAAAAATTTGGTTAAAAGTACATTTTCTCCATTTTAGAACGCAGGTATTCCTATCTGGTAATAGGTAAAGACAAAACATATTTTGTAAAGAACCACACTGAGTCAAACAAGAAATACAGTGAAAATGACGTGATTAAGATGCTTGAATTTTTGATCGACAACATTTTTGTTGAATGTGGAGGCCGTGTTTTTCAACAGACAATAGGGATTCCTATGGGAACAAATTGTGCGCCACTTTTAGCTGACCTTTTCCTTTTTTCGTATGAAGCAAAGTTTTTACAAGGGCTGATACAACAGAAACAAAAACAACTAGCCCAGACTTTTAATTTCAGCTTCAGATATATAGACGGTGTACTTTCTTTTAATAACCCAAGATTTAAGGAATATTTACATCGTATCTACCCCAATGAACTTAAAATCAAAGAGACAATCGATACACCCGATTCTGCTTCATACCTTGACCTTTTGTTATACATTGACGAACATGGACGTCTGAAATCTAGATTATATGACAAACGTGATGATTTTGACTTTCCAATTGTGAACTTTCCCTTTCTCTGCAGCAATATACCTGCATCCCCAGCATATGGAGTATATATTTCCCAATTAATTCGTTACTGTAGAGCGTGCAGTACATACAGTGACTTTGTGGAAAGAGCAAAAGCACTGTCACAAAAACTGCTGAATCAGGGATATGTTCAGCCTTTGTTACTTTCGTCCCTTCAGAAATTTTATGGCCGTTACCACGACATCATAGATAGATATGAAATGTCAGTGTCACAAATAAAAACTGACATTTTCAGCTAGATTCGGGTCTTCCCAGATTTGACATTACCGGTTTTGACTTTACCCTGGATTGACCCACTGACAGTGTGACGAGTGCTGTGCACAGAGCAGGACAAGTTTACCCTTCCGGAGCACCTGATGTCACTCTTGTTTATTGAGAGTTCACACTGTTAGTGCTTTAATTTTTGTGTTGTACATGTAATGTTCGTGTGTTTTGTGGGCGTGTGGGGTCTTTGGTCTTCCGTCTTTTGGTGTTCTTGCTTTTGCCTTGTCTCTGGACTTTGATTTGTGTAATCTTGTGCTTTGTTCCTTCGGTATTCTACTGCCGTTGTTTTGATGTTATATCGATGCCCTCAAAACTAAAACTTGTAGTAATTTAACCTTAAACATATAAGAATTGGCAAATTTTGTCCATTCGATGTTATATCCATGCCCACAAAATTGAAACTTGTTGTAATTTAACCTGAAACATATAAGAAATAGTACATTATCTCAATTCGATAGTACATAAATGACCACAACACTGAAACTTTCTGTAATTTAAACTACAACATGGAAGAAAAGGCAAATTTTGTCCTTTTGATATTATATCCACGCCCGCAATACTGAAGCTTGCTGTAATTTTACCTACAATATATAGGAAAGACACAATAGAAAGGCACATTTTCTCCATTCGATATGATATTAATGCCCGCAATACTGGAACTTACGTGACTTAACTTAAAATATATAAGAAAAGGCATATTTCTCCATTTGATATAATAATGATGACCGCAATACTGACACTTGCTGTAATTTAACCGAAATTATATAACAAAAGGCACATTTTCTCCATTTGATATTAATTCGATACCCACAATAGTGAAACTTTGTGTAATGTAACATATCATACAAGAAAATGCGCATTTTTACCATTTCATATTATATTGATGCCCGGAAGACTGACACTTGCTGTAATTCAACCTAAAATATATAAGAAAAGGCAAATTTTGTCCATTCTATATAATATCCATGCCTGCATTATTGAAACTTGTTGTTATGTAACCAAAAAGTTATAAGAAAGGTAAATTTCCTCCAATCGATAATATATTGAAGCCCTCAATACTGAAATTTGCTGAAATTTAACCTAAATCATATAAAAAATGCACATTTTCTCAATTTTATATCATATCAATGACCAAAATACTGAAATTTTCTGGCATTTTACCTACAACATATAAGAAAAGCCACATTTTCTCCGCTCGATAGTATATCAAGACCTGCAATACTAAATATTTTTTGTAATTTAACCTAGAACATATAAGAAAAAGCATATTTTATTCATTCGACGTGATATTGATGCCAGCAATATAGAAACTTGCTGTAATTTAACCTAAATCATATACATTGATATAAGAAAATGTCACCATAGCATCATTGAAAGATATGACGTGTCAGTATCCCAAATGAAAGTGGACATTTTCAGCTAGATTCACGTCTTCCCGGATTTGACTACCGACTTTGACATTTTCCCGGATTGAATCACTCACAGTGTGACGGGTGCTGTTAACAGAGCAGGACATGCTTACCCTTCCGGAGCACCTGATGTCACTCTCAGTTTCACTGGAGTTCACACTGTGAGTGCCTTTGTTCTGAACGTTGTGGTTTCTGGTTCTGTGCTTTGTGTCTGTCTGGCGTCATTGTTTTGTGTCTAACGTCATTGTTTTCTGTGTTCTCGTTTTTGCCCTGTCTTTGGACTTCGATTTTTGTGAATGTCACCCCTTTGTTCCTTCGGTATTCTACTGCCATTGTTTCTCCATTTAATATTATATCAATGACTACAATACTGAAACTTGCTGTTTAACCTAAAACATATGATAAAAGCAAATTCTGTCCATTCCATATTTTATCCATGCGTACATTATTGAATCTTGTTGTAATTTAACCTAAAACAGATAAGAAAAGGCACATGTTCTCCATTTGATATTATATTGATGTCAACAAGACTGAAACTTGCTGTAATTCAACCTTAAACATATGAGAAAAAGCAGATTTTCTCAATTCTTACCAATGCCTACAATATTACTAAAACTTGCTTTAAAGGCATATAACTCTGCTGTTAACTTACTGGAAAAATATTACAAAAGGGGAATTTTAACATGTTTAAAATGCTGGTTGGTGTTGTAAATATTGAAAATTTCATAAACATATATCAAAATATATGTGCGGATTTTGAATGAAACGATTAATCGCAAGTTACACGAAGTGAACCCAAACAAATAACACTATGCACATGCACGATTCACACGGTGATTTTGGTATGTTGAATCAGAACGTTATGATTTCAATCGCTGTATGACAGGTCAGAGCGGTCAGGGCTCTACGACAGGTCAGACCAGTCAGGATTCATTGACAGGTTAGAGTGGTGGATTCCACGACAGGTTAGAGTGGTCAGGGCTCTACGACTGGTCAAAGCAGTCAGGGCTCTATGGCAGGTCAGAGCAGTCAGTGATCTATGACAGGTCAGAGCAATCAGGGTTCTATGACTGGTCAGAGCAGTCAGGATTCAATGACTGCTCCAAGTTAACTAAGGACTTTTCTCATGACTGCTCCCAAGTTAACTTGGACGAGAGGTTATGTCTGCACCCTACTTTACTATAGGATTGAACAAGATTTAAATCTATCAGGCTCCTTGACTAAAGCTTCTACGACAAATTAAAACCTATAGCTGTATCTACAACTAAATGATGGTAACAAATGTGCATTTTTTGTTTTTTTTTATCTACAAGCTAATTATCTCGAAGCCATGAAATGGCTGGAGAGATATTGATATGGCAAGAAAAAATCACGTGCCCCGCATGAGGCTTCAAGCCTATTAACAGCTCTAAAAGATGATCTTCGTGCTTCCGATAAGATATAGTGCGCAAGTTTCTTTCAAAATCGTATACATTTAGTATTTAAGTTATAATTGTTCCTTTTCTTGAGTTGAATACAGTGTTGTTTTAATAAATTGAAAACAATATGCGTGTTTATCAAATTACTCGTTTTTTTTATATTGCGTCTCGGATCAACGAACTTGTCGCGCAGTAATTTGGGAGATGGAAATAACATTTGTTTACCTGTACTGCATATATTCATAGCAATGAAATCAACATGCGAAATCTTTTCACGTATTACGGAATAACTTAATACATGCAGACGTAGGATGACTACAAAGTTTTGCCACATGTAGATTTTCAGGGCTTCGAGACTCAGCTCCATCGGAGCTTTGATTTTCATCTTACTACAGTCTTTTTATTTTATCAAAAGCCGTAGTTTAGTTAAATATTTAATCGTGTAAAAAGATCATACTATATAAAGACAGGGATATTTAATATTACATAAACATAAATAAATCATTCACCCAGTGGACAGAAAATATTATTATACCTTTTCGATAATTTCCTATGTAAAATTCATAGTCATAAAATGTATATTTTAGTTCATTTTTCAGAAAAGTGCTATTACCCGGGGAATAGCACAAAGACTATTTACCGGCCAGTGAATAGCACCTAGAGTACCTTTCGCGGACTTTTGAGTGACGACGTTCATTGGTTAATGGGCGTGTCTGTTCAGTATGACTGACATTATAAATCACAAGGACATATATTGAAATATACGTCATTGGTATAAAAAGACACATTTAACCACAAATTGTATTTCTTTTTCTTTAGATTTTCTTTAACAGTACGTAAAAGATGTTCCATTCAGTATAATAAAACACTCATTTACTGGCTATTTGAACAATAGCAAGATAATGGTTCCCCTCGACATCAACTATTTCCCTCCGCTTCGCGTCGGGTAATAGTCGTGTCTCGGGGAACCATAATCTTGCTATTGTTCTCATAGCCAGTAAATAACTGTATAATATTCTCTACCCTTACATGTTGTAAATTTGTAGATTACAAGTTAGTTATACCTTTCCTTCTTGCATTTCAATGGAACTGTAGATGATAGTCGATAATACGTTTTTTAAGCGGTTTCTTGATAACATTATTATTAAAGGGTGGGTACATTTTTTTTTCAATTATGAATTGTTTATCAGGTCCTTTTCAGATTATTTTATTACCATATTTATTATTTGATGACCATATTTGTGGATTAATATTAATCAGTAAATAATAATTTGATTACACACGGTAAATAATCCCGTTAAGAGAAACCTCCCCGATGGAGGGGATAAAGCGAAAGAATATAGATAACGAATATAGCAGAATCATGAATACTATAGATATTTCAAAGCATGGCTAGATTGACTTGACTCACAGAGTTCGGTCGTTTTCATTAATGAAGAATCATTTTTTAGGTTGGAATGATGTTGGTTACCACAACTGCACTGTAAAAACCCCAAACATAGACAGACTGGCAAAAGAAGGAATACGACTCGAAAATTCGTATGTGCAACCTTACTGTACTCCGTACGTATTCAATATCTTTATTTCAATACAGATATCACTGATGTAGTATTCTACCTGTTTTGGGTTATATTCGTATGTTTATTATACTTTAGGGAAACGGAACAGATGAAGAGGAGGTTTGGGTACCATATACCGGTTTAACCCTACCGCTGGCTTTTGCTACCGGTACCAAGTTCGAATTACGCGAGGACCTATCGTTATTTTACGGGTTTTTTTTTGTCTTTTTTTTTGTTTTTTGTTTTTTGTTTTTGTTTTTGTTTGTTTTTTTTTGTGCATTTCCTTGCATTACATTGTGGCTGTGGCATGTAACCATGTTTTTCGGCTATTTTAAGTGTTTCATGTTATCTTTTTATTCTATTATGCAACGCAAACGGGGAATCAGTCTAGAAAACTTATACTCCAAAGCAAACTATTCTCAGCGAATATTCAATGTCACAATTTTTATACAAAAATGCCAGGTAAACGGGGAACGAGATTAGAAAACTAATACACCCAAGCTTACTATTCTCTGCTAATATTCAATGTCACAATCTTTAAACACAAATGCCAGGTAACGGGGTATGAAAACTCATACTGTAGTTTTACAATAAAGACATGCAAATTATAAATTAATTTTGTTGAATTTGTAAGGGATTTGATTTACAATTAAAATTGCAACCAAGCCCATTGTTCTAGAGGATAGAGTGGGCTTAAACAAATTAACCATTCAGTCTCACTCCCGTTAGCATAGCAAATCTATATTAAAATTTTGAAATTGAATACAATCTTGAAACAAATCTTATTAATTTGTTTCATAGATGGGTTGATAAACACTTTATTTATATAAGTTCGAGAATCGACTCAACTTAATTCCTTCTAAGATCCACCCCTCCATTAAGCTTATCAAAAACCAACAAACATTAACCTTTACACACAAAAATCAAAACATCAAACATTAGTTCCTCCGTTTTCGAGACTTAAGTCTTAGAGCACACTATTCAGCCTAAAGCACATTTTCCAAGAGCAATTAGGATTTCTTTAGTAGCTAATAAGAACAGCTTCAATTATATTTAAAACTTTGCACTGTCAAAATTCCAAAGAAGCCATCTTAATTGATCATTATAGATATATATATTTGAAAGCTTAAAATTGATTTCATTTTATTCTAAAATTTTCGACAAAGACTTTGGTTTAAGAATTATCAATTTCTCTAACATTGAAAGTAATATTCAAGCTTCTCCTGCTTACGGACCGGAGTGTATGTTTAACAGCTGATTCGTTACGCGAAGGCTAACACAAAATGTACATACTTTCTGATAAGACATAACTATCACCGTGACCGACTTAATAATAAAACAAAATCCGTCTCAGTCCCTTGTGGAAAAAATTTTGTGCGAAATCTGATTCAAGATTTTTTTTCTTTGCTTAATTCTTGAATGATCATTACTCTTCACTGTCTGCGACTTTTCAATGGCAATTGCTGTTGCTACCGCACACTTCTACAGTGGAAGGGGAGATTTGACTAGCCATAGAGCCGGTTTGACCTATCATTTCTTTTAGATGGCTCTGCCGGGTCAGGACCATAACGGTCGATAATTTTGCTGGTGGTTTCCACCTAATTTGTCTTTTTGTCTCGTGGACTTCGGCCTTTGACCACTCTGTCCGGTAATTTTGTTATTAAACCCATTTGTTCAGTATCATTTAAAAAACTGAGAGATTGGCCATTTAAAGTCTCCAACTTCAACGTTTCAGATCCAGAGCTGCTGTTCTAACTGGTATGTACCCACACAGACTTGGATTGCAAGTAAGTATTTGCAAGTTTTTCTTTGATATTTACTCCCATCTGGGGTCATGTAGGGGTCTAAGGGTGTGAAACTTGAAAATACCATTTTGCGAACGTCATTCGTGAAAACTACTTCCAGAAATATGTGTGATTCGTGATTTCACAGCTTAAATACGTAAAGAAAAACATCACCAGCACGTGCTAGATACAAAAAATACCGAAGTTGCATGAAACCATTAAATTTCGTTGTTTCAAAGAGTAACCTCTCATCAGCAGCATTAAAATCAAATAATATGGAAAGCCATAATCCACAAGAAGTCCAATAAGTACTCATTTCCAAAAATATCGAAATAGGAAGCCAAATTCAGTACAAAGGACATCGGGGTAAAGAATTTCCCCAAAATTGATATATAAGCGAGGTGATAAGATATAAGCTTTGGGAGACTGAAAATTGTATTTCTGTTAGGAATTCTTTGTCTTATTCTCTGGCGTTTCTCTGTGCTCCATTCGAAAAAAGACGGAATTTCATACATACACGCAAGATATGCCTTTGAAAATGTAAAAAACAAAATACCTCCATATTTTAAGGACACATCAATTCCAATCATCTCATATACCTATACTTCACCGATAGCATCTAAAATTTTCAACCATAAACATGTATTGCAGAGCCTTACAACCGACGACCTCAAGTCTAAACCACCCGATTGTTCATGTTTAAATTGACCTTACAGATATAGTCCCAACTGGCCCAGTCCTTTAATTTGAGCTGATATTTTATCACTAAACAACCCTCGCTTTGGTGATTTTCTTCATCTTATTTAGCCAAAAGAACTTGAAATTAAGGATACTACAGATACTTCCACATCGGTCTCGTTCCTTGACCTTCATCTTGAAATTGACAACAGAGGTACATTACAAACTAGCCTGTATGACAAACGCGATCACTTCACTTTTCCAATAGTCAACTTCCCTTTTCTTTGTAGCAACATTCCAAAAGCACCAGCATATGGAGTTTACATCTCACAACTCATTCGCTACTCAAGGGCTTGTGGTTGTTACAGTGACTCCCTTGATAGAGCTCAGTTGCTTACCAATTGACTACTTAAGCAAGGGTGCGTTACAAAAAAATCAATGTCATCACTACAGAAGTTTTACGGTCGACATCACGATCTTGTGGATTGCTATGGGATATCTGTTTCCCAGATGACAACAGATCTTTCCCTCTGCAACTAAAGTTTGTTTTTTCTCCATCGGATTTGACTTTACTACCGGATTTGACATGTTCAACACGGCGGGTGTCTTATAAGAAGCAAGAAATGCTTACTCTACCGGTACACCTGATCTCACCCATGGTTTTTATTGGGTCCGTGTTGTTCATCTGTATGTGTGTCTTCATTTTTCTTTTTTGTCCCGTACTTAAGTGGTGTCTTTGTTTCTTAGTGTGTCCGATGTTGCCATTGTCCATGGATTGTTCGTTCTTTTGATTGACGGTTCGGTTCTCAATTACTTTAATGTAGGAAACAAATAGGGTCTGTAAGTCTCGTCCAATTTTGGGACTTCCAGATACATAATTTGTACCCGGAAGTTGCATTCTAACAGAAAAATATGATGAATCAAGCAAACAATAAGCACGTCATAATCCCACTACGTCATATTTTGGCGGGAAACGTTTTCAAATTTGAATTTTATCGTGATTTCTTTGTGTCGAGACTTACAGACCCTATATAAACTCATTCATTTGATAATGTTTAGTTTTAAGGCAATATGTAATCTTAAGAATACATACACCACCATTGGAGGTAAAAAGCAATTAGAATGACTATTTCCTCTTTCAGTGGGCAGTAATCTTCAGTGGTCAGCCGAAATTTTTGTCAAGAGATGCTGTGACATTACCACAAAGATTAAAGGAGCTGAATTACACCACCCATATGGCGGGAAAGTATAAACTTCTTTATATCTTTTAAATCAGGCATATCGCATGAAGAATATACGATATATGAAGTTTAAACCGGTTCTGACCCGTTAGATAATTTTTTACATTCAGCGCCTGTTGATGGAGCACAGTACTATTTCCCGCCAAATCTATTTGGAATACTTATCATTTATCATTATAGAAAATATTCCGATTATTTCCATATTTTATCCACTCTCGATACTTAAATCTAAAAGTTTTTAAATGTGGGGCAAGCCTTGCAATTGAAATGTCAAGATCTGACTATCCCTAGTTGATAAAATATTGTAATGAATAGGATCTTGTTGTATATTTATAGATTTTATCTGCAATGATGAGACATAAGTTGTCGAAATGCTCATATGCAGAAAGTAAATTCACAGTGACTTCGGTATTTAATTATTTCATAACGAAGAAGAATGGTTTATCAATGCCACTGCTGATGGACTGTTAGTCCCAGAGGGTATTCACCAGCCCAGTAGTCAGTACTTCGGTGCTGACCCGAAAGCCGAATTTATTTGGACCTTACAATATCTAAATTTTTGTAAATTTTGTTTAAAACCGAGGTGTATCTCCCTCATGCAAAGCTCTGTCCTTAGCTGATTTTGGCATTACATTAAGACCATATTGCCTGTTTGTTCTCTATCAGTTCTTAAACATCTTTTGAGTTTATGGTCTTCCAAACGTTTAGATTTTATCTGCACTGAAGAGACATAATTTGTCGAAATGCGCATATGCAGAAATTAAATTTACAGTAACATCGTTATTTAGTTATTTATCACTGGATATCTACAAAAGTCATGTAATTTCAATATATATTTGAAATTACGTAACGAGAGTTCATATATCATTTTTTCGAGTTATCAAAACTATTCCTCTTATAATTTTCATAAATGCATTTAATATTTGGTGCCGAACTGCTCTTCTGTGTTTAAAATAACAACACAGTTACTAGGCAACGTTAATCATGTCCAACGAGATTTCATAGTGGTCAAATAGAAACGTCGAAAAAGTGATAAAAATCATGCGTGATGTGATATTACTTTTTGATCAAACCGATGAAATTAACGGGAAAAAGATGCAACTTGTCCATATCTAAATCCAAGTTCAAAGTTTCGTTTTGTACAATAAATAACTATTCTTGCAAGGAATTGGTACATTGTAATTAGGTTTCTCTTATGATTCACCCTTATTACCTATTCCTTGCATGAATAGTTATTTGTAGAGACTTTGAAGCTTAAGTAAGATATAAACAAGACCTCAAGATGAAGAACAACAATAAAAGCGTTGTTCCATTGCTTGTTTTTACCACGTATTCGTGGAGATTTTGTCTCATTTGCTTTTACTCCATATCCCTTCATTGCTTATTTTGTCGAAATGCGCATATGCAGAAAGTAAATTCACAGTGACTTCGGTATTTAGTTATTCGGACTGGAGTTTGTCTCTCATGCAGTTTGGAGTCCGTAAAAAGATTCCCCGTGCGAGAGATGTATGCTCTATATACATTTTAGTTATGATGTACTTGTTCCTGAGAGAATTTCTCATATGGATGCACTATCATAATTTCGAATTTTGGCATTTTATTTTTTGTTTTCAAAATGATTATATGTCTAGTAACGGTGTTGTTAACAGCAGTTCGGCACTTAAGTTTTAAAAACTCGAAAAAATGTATATCGCTGGATATAAACTCTCGTTGTGTAATTTCAGATATAATAAAATCAACAAAGGCTCGTTTATAAGAGGAATTGATAATTTTTCTCGCCTTAACCCATCTGAACACCACAAAGAAATATCAAAAACGTTTCCGGGAAAAATAAGACGTCACAATATGTATCTGTTTACTGCAGCTGGATTCTAATTTCATTTTAAACAATTGGAATGCAATTTTTAATCTCTGTTAAAATATAAATCGCATATCTCGTAGTACATGATACATTGCTGGTTCTAAAGTACATTTCTATTCCTTGTATAAACAGTAAAATTTATTAAATCAGACACCAAATAATATAGGATAAATTGCATGAACTTTATAAGCAATGGCAGACATCTCGAATTTTTCACACCTGCTTACGATTGAAGTGCGACAAACCCCCGCAAGGGGGTAAGATAGAAATATCACATATCCCCAAAATTACGAGATATCTCGATCCCCTAGGCGAGAAATCTGTTTCCGAGACGACAACATAATTTTCCCTTTACAGCAAAAGTTTGTTTTCTTCTACCGGAGTTGACATTTTCCACACGGCGGGAGTCTTATAAGAAGAAGTCGGAGATGCTTACACTACCAGGCACCTAATCTCACCAATGGTTTTTATGGGGTCCGTGTTGTTCATCTGTATGTTTCTTCATTTTACTCTTCTGTCCCGTACTCATGTGTTGTTCTTGTTTTTTGTTGTTTCTGATGTTGTCGTTGTCCCTATGTTGTTCGTTTTAGACTGACGGTTCGGTTCTAACTAATTTGTACTTACAACATTTTTCCAGATGGCACCTAGGACATTGCAATACAGATTTATTTCCAACAAGTCGAGGGTTCGATTCTTATCTCGGATTTCTACAAAGTGGAGCTGATTTTTATAACAGATTATCTACACGTAAGTCATAATACTCATGGGAGACAATAAAAAGAGCGATGTTTATGTATCAAAACAAATATAAAAGTTAAAGGAGAAAGGGTCTGTAGTTCACACTGTACTACACATTGTCAAATAGATTCTCACACGATTAAATATCTTAATTAAGATTATCTTCCACTAGTGTGAAAAATCGTCATTTCCAGAATGAATCGCAAGAGAACGGGGGTAAAGGACATCCAAATTGTCATACATGTGGAAGATGTCATTTCTGTTATTTTGATGAAATCGTAAGATTCATTTCTTCCCGTAGAACAACGATGCTACTGATTACAAGCCAATCTTGGCATTCATAGAAATGCTTTCACTTGTGACCTCAAATTAGTCACTGGTTGCATATTGGTTACAGTTGTGTAATCTATACCTCTACATTGACAACTCTGGACGTCTGAAAACAAAACTTTACGACAAAAGTGATGATTTCGACTTTCCAATAGTGAACTTCCCGTTTTTGAGCTTTAATATTCCCACTTCTCCAGCATATGGCGTGTACATTGCACAACGTATTCGCTATTGCCGTGCCTGTAGTTTGTACAGTGACTTTGTCAACAGAGCGAAATTACTGTCTCAAAAACTTATACATAAAGGATATGTTCAGTCACTGTTGCAATTGTCACCTCAGAAGTTTTACCGTCGTCACCACGATTTGACAGACCATTACAATGTTTCTGTTCCACAAATGAGAACAGATTACAAAAACAGGAAAACAGCAAACACCTACAATGGCCAGAAACTA
>MJUU01013504.1:66661-88802 GCA_002080025.1 Modiolus philippinarum | reverse complement strand
TGACGTCGTAGGACAATTAATCAAGACGTCACGTATATTATGACGTTGTAATTTACCCACTCAAAGGCATATGAGCGCATGTGCAAAATTCAGGACCGCAGTTATCGTGAAAGGGTCTATTGAATTGAAATATTTAGTAATAATGCAAACATAATTGACAAAACCCAGCAAAACTATTTTCAAAGTTTGCACATCAATTTTGGCTGTCTTCATTGGAAGTAAACTAACAAAAACTTACTTCATGTAGTCAGAAAACACTTAAATTTCTGAGTGAACCAACCTCTATTCGACCATTGCGCCGCTTTATTTAAAAAAACAACTTAAAACTCTCCTCCGCTTCAACAAACGACTGCAAACTTTACAGCTCTCAGTGCAATTTATGGTGTACCTGAGATGGTAAAGGACATATATTAACGGGGAAGCTAAATATCATTGAAGATAAAGAAGTTCGACTATTCTTTCGAAAAGGGCCTAAATATCGCCCACCTTTTAAAATAAACTGGCAAGCTTGATTTGATAAAATTAAAGATGCAGTTACTGATTATTGTAAAATATGGTGCAAACGCGAAAGTGCAGACAAACATGCTCTAATATTGTTTAAAGATAAAATTATAACAAAGGTCACCAACAGAATCAATTTTATAAAGATAATTATATCGAGTCACCTCCTAAGCTGTCTGTAAAAAGAATCAAGTCAAAATTGAAGGAACTTGGTCATAAATTTGTGTTTGTACCTGTTGACAAGGCCTCCAACAACGTTGCTATCGTTTGAAAGAAATATTATATCGATGTCCAACAATACGAACTGGACAAGTCAACAACTTTCAGACGTACCAATTGGGACGAAAAAACGTTAACCAAACAACATTATAAGGATACAGATATGCTTAAAGTTCCACCTAAAGATAACACCTTGCCTACCATGTACTGGATTCCCAAGCTACACAAAAATCCCTGCAAACATCGTTTTATTTCGGCTTCTAGTAAGTGTTCGACTACTAATTTATCCATCCATTTAACTAGTTCCCTTACTTGTATAAAGGAATTGGTCATTAAATACTGTGAAAAAACTTATCAAAACTCTCGTGCAAATTACTTTTGGAGCGTAAAAAATTCAATTGAAGTTTTGGATAAACTACAATCTATTCAAAGACCAGTCTCATCCATCGACAGTTATGATTTTTCCACTCTTTATACTACCCTTCCACATAAGCTGAAAAAATCAAAATTGGGACAATTTATTAAATGGTCTTTTAAATTTTCTGGTCTGCAGTTCATTTGTTCTAAAAAAAGCAAGGATTCTTCTCTAATATTATATACCATAATTATTGTTCCTTGACATGTGATGATATGATAAATGCACTCAATCTTTTGCTGGACAACATTTTTGTTCGTTTTGGCAACATTATTTATCAACAGGTCATAGGTATTCCCATGGGTACAAATGTGCACCTCTAATCGCAGATCTTTTTCTGTTCTGTTACGAAAGAGACTTCATGAAAAAACTTCAAAATGGAACCATACCGAACAGTGATAATCTTATTTCTATTTTCAATGATAACAGCAGCTATATTGACGATATCCTTACTATTGACAATCCCCAGTTTTTAGATTATGTAGACATTATTTACCCATAAGAACTGAAATTAAATAAAGCTAACAATGATTCCAAATACTATCCTCTTCTGGATCTAACCATCATTATTGACGCTGGTAAAATAAAAACTAAAATATATGATAAAAGGGATGATTTTGATTTCACTATAACTAATTTCCCTTTTCTTGACGCCGACATCCCACAAGCTCCATCATTCGGGGTGTAAATTTCTCAACTTGTACGATTCGCACGTGTTTGTTGTACTCTTGACGATTTTAATGAACGTAACCTTACTATCACAGCCAAACTTTTACAACAGGGTTACAGATTTCATAAGTTGTTGAATACCTTTAAGAAGTTTTATAACAGATATGAGTATTTAATATCTAAATATGGCGTTACTCGCAAACAGCTAATTACTAAGGGCATTTCTAATCCTCGTTTTTACGGTAATGTTGTTAAAAAATGCCAGAAACTGATTAAAAATCCAGAAAAGCTTTACGTAATCGGGGATATTGACAAGATGCTCTGCTTGCATCCGTTAAATTAGCTTTGAGATCTAGTGACCTGATAATTCTAAATTCATACTGGCCTCTCACTGATAATTTCGATGTCTACTGAAATATATGATGATTCTTGACCAAATCCTGCAGGAAGTTTTGAGTTTGATTTTTCTTCCGTAGTGCGGCAGTGTTTTACCAGCAGACTAGGCTCCTTTAGTTAGCCGGCAGTTTTGACCAATCTTTCAAAATTACGTATTGTCATTTCTCTCCTTTCGAGATTGTGGTCATGGAGTTAGTAGTCTACCTGTATTGGGTTTAATTCGTATGTTTACTTAACTATAGGGAAACGGGACTGATAAAGGGGAGGTTTGGGTACCCATAAACTGGTTTAACACTACCGCTGGCTTTTGCTAGTGCCGGTACCAAGTCCGGCTGTACCGAGTTCCTATCGTTGTTAACGTTTGTCTTTTGTCTTATTTGTGTTTTTCCTATGTAGTTCCCTAGCAGATTGTTGCATGTGATTATAATTTTCAGCCATTGTAGGTGTTTCCTGTTTTCCCTTTTATTTCATTTATATGAAAAAGAAAGGAAAATGTGTTGATATGAAAGGAAATGGGTGAAGTAATCAATCGGGAGATAACCTGTAGACACTTACTTATCACCTCATTTGGAAGATTGTGCCATCCCAAGATTCTTCCTAGTTCCCAGGATGGTATCTGAATTCTGGATAGGCCAAGAGGGCTGTACTACATAACAACACAACACTCATTTTTGAAGTTTTCCTTTAACAGATTAGAAATCCCATGTCAAATTGATTCCTTCTGTAGCCTTACAAAAATATTACACATTATATTATTGAGTTTGTGTGTATACAGTCGTCTTACGCAGATGATACTTTACCTACAGGAATAGTTACTTACGCATTTGATACTTTACCTACAGAAATATTTACCAACGCAACATGTCTACGCTTGATATAAATTGATTTGACCATAAAACAGGTGATGTATTTTCAAGGTGCTGGTTTGCTTAATGGTCCTTAATTAGTCTTTTAAACTCAAATCTACCTTACCGTAAGTTTTTTCCGAAAGACAAGTGCTTAAAAAAGTAGCATTGCAGGTATACTGGTAGCTCATTATCGTAGAAACGGTGATGTCACACTTAAAGATTTGATTAAAATGAACATGAATACTATGCACGAAATAATAGAATCCACAATAGAATTAGAAGCTAGTAAACAAGTAAAGATTGTCAAGATATTCAATAAATGGTTTTCAAGCTAGGTCACTCCTCATATCTAAAGTTTTCAGAAATTGATGTACTTAAATATTGTCAAAAGATATTTTCGGGCCAATTTGATAAGTCAGTAAGACATGCTTACCCTTCCGGAGCACCTGATGTCACTCTCAGTTTCACTGGAGTTCACACTGTGAGTGCCTTTGTTCTGAATGTTGTGGTTTCTGGTTCTGTGCTTTGTGTCTGTCTGGCGTCATTGTTTTTGTGTCTAACGTCATTGTTTTCTGTGTTCTCGTTTTTGCCCTGTCTTTGGACTTCGATTTTTGTGAATATCACCCCTTTGTTCCTTCGGTATTCTACTGCCGTTGTTTCGCTCATTTCTGACTTTTTAAAATTTGACGGGAAACCAAACCTTTCCAGATTTTCAATCGACACTGCATTAAGAATTTGTTCTTCAAAACAACCATGAAGGGATTTTAAGAATTTCATAATTTTCAGGGGTCATCTAGGGATGTTTTATTTCAAGTTTTGAACAAAAACTGAAAGCACAGTGTAAAAAGCTGTATAATGCATTACAATTGATAAAGCCAGAGAAGTTATAAAATCCTAAACGTTGTCAAAAACCTGACAAGTGGCGCACGTTTAGATGACCTTAAAAATCAATTCTCTTTATTTGTCCAAACATTGTGAGCAAAATCCCTCATTTTGACTCCCAATCGATGTCAAATGTGTATATATAAACGTTTAGAGTTTATAGAGTATTTTAGTTTTGGTTGTTTTGCTTGTAATGTTTGTTTGTTTTTTTTTTTGTGTAGAGGTATGGCCATTAAGGCGTGATTTTTTTTCCTATGTTGGGTCATTTTCAAAATATGCTCAAATGTTGTCCAAACTCGTTTAAGGTGGTCTCTGGTATCTTTACTTATTACAAATAAAATCAATCTATGCCACACTTGAATGTTTTCTGACTAATTAGCAGTCGAAAATGACTGAAAATAGCCTTTTATGTCAATTTTAGCTATTTTACGGTATTTGAGAAGATAGTACTACTTAAAGGACACCGAGAATCAAAACAAATTTTTTTTTGCTGCAAACGTATATAAACATTTGCCCTTCCAAATGGCAATTAGTTTATTTTGGTTCTGAAGGTCCTATACAATGAATTTTAACTAATACCTACAAAAATTGGCAAAATCATTCAAAATTGCATACAAGTGACAAGTTCAGTGGATGAATCTTTCATCTAAATGTACGAAAATGCATTTAGATTGACTTTTTTCTGATAGTGTATATAACAGATGATCTCTACAAGCAGTTTGCCAGAAGAATTAATGCCGAATGAAATAAATCCACATGTAAATGGCCATACCTCTTTACATCTTCCGTTATCTGGTGCACTGATATTGGTGTGACTTAGATAATCCATAAACGCCTGTTTTTTCTGTATTTTGATGCCGTTGTTGCAAAATCTCTTTAGAGGATAATACCCACGAGATACGCCTAGGATATTTAAAGTTTTATGATATGATATTTTAAAAAAAATTACTTTTTCCATATCTAGTATTGATGATGACAGGTACCTTATTATAAAGTACACGTTGATTCAGATTTATGTTTAACTGAATATGCAGGTAGAACTTAACATACAATTAGCAATAAATCACTTGCTTTGATACGAAGTACATGTTATCATACAAAAACAGTGTGTATGCCTTTACATTAAATCAATGAATGAACGTGTTAATTATGATGTGAATCGGATAGAAGCTGAAGTTTTTTAATGAATTAAAAAGATCGAAGTTACTGTAAATTAATGCTGCGTTCAGACCTACATATTATGCGCGTCGAATACGTATCGAAAACGCACTCGAAAACGTTTTCGATGCGCATTCGATACCTATTACGTTTGAACGCAACGTTACTGATACGTTTTGAGTAAAGTAATTTCTAATACACATTAGTATAATGCACATCGAATGCGAATCAACTCGAATTACGCAATATTAAATTTACAATAACTGCGATATTTTGGTTTTTATACAACTTGCGTCTCACCAGAAGTGATGGAAGAAAAAAGCAAGCTCAGCAAGCAAAGAACTTTGCGCGAGGGAGATACCCCTAAGTTTAAAATAAAAATGACAAAGTTAGATACTGCACATTTTCGTGCCATCATCAGTTTACCGACTACGGGGTTGTGAATATCGATGGAGACTAGCAATCCATAAGCAGAGGCATCGACCCAGTGATAATTAATAAAACAAATACAAAAATAACTTTGAATTTAGAACCTGGAGATTTTGACAATTTATGTCTCTACAGTGCAGATCAAGTCAAAATATATGGAAAACAATAAACCAAAATAGGTATACATGCTGATACATAACAAATTATTGATAGGATCTAAATTGAAGGCCAAAATCAGTGAGGAAAAAGCTTTGCACAAGGCTAAGGAGATAATTTCACTTGTAAACAAAATGTCTGAAATTTTACTTACAAAGGTAATAGTGTTTACTGTACACAATTACATTTATACATAGGTAATAATTTTACAGAGAACAGTTCTGGTCCAAAAGCAGCTGACTTTTCTTTTACAAACAATATCTGTCTCTCCAAATCTGAAACAAAACGTTTAATCAGTTTTTTTAATTGTTTATATGTGTAATTTTCACAAATTTGTTTAGAAATATTTGGTGTTCACGCCATCTCTCAAAAGAAATGTATAATGATTATTATTGTATAGCAACATAATATTTCCCTAGGAAAGCGTGCAATAAATTTCCATATTGCACTAGTGCAAATATGAATTGAATTTCATGATGTCAATGACAAACAAAATTCCGTTTTTAACAGCAATTTTAGAGTTGCTATACAATAAAAGGGTTATTGCATGAATTTAAGGGAATATTATCCCTCGTAGAATATATACTGCACTCGCAAGCTCGTGTAATATAAAATTATTTATATAATAATGTTCTGTTTTACATTGACTATGCGAAAATAGTAGCCAGGGTGATGGACAATAGAGCACGACCCGAAGGGGAGTGCACTATTGTCCATCACCCTAGCTATTATTTTCCATAGTCAATGTAAAACACAACATTAATATTATTATTATACTGACTGTTGAGTATTTTGAAAAGTTACATTAATAAATATTTCTTTTCTGTTAAAAACGTTTCACAGTATGAAAAGTCAAAAAAAAACTGTCAAAATAAAAAAAATACAAAAAAAAATACAAAAACAAAACATAACAGAATAAAAATACAAAAACAAATCTTAGCGCTGTAGCAGACGACAATTTTTCAAACTTGATTACATCAATTGCACAGATGATAACGCGGATTAGTACCACCCACTTGTCGGTCAGATAAAAACTCCGCCTCCCGCACGTGATGATTGATCATGATTGGCGTAGAAATCAATAGTCCTCACAACAGCAGTGCTTACTATTACAATATCGCAGTCCACGCTATTTCTTTTGAAATAACCAAATACCGAAGTAACTGTGAATTTAAATTCTGCATATGCGCATTTCGACAACTTATGTCTCTTCAGTGCAGATAAAATCTAAACTTTTGGAAGACCATAAACTCAAAGATGTTGATAAACTGATAGAGAACAAATAACCAATATGATGTAAATGAAAAGCCAAAATCAGCTAAGGACAGAGCTTTGCATGAGGGAGATACTCCTTAGATTTCAACAAAATTTACAAAAAATTAGATATTGTAAGTTTCAAATAGAATCGGCTTTCGGGTCAGCACCGAAGTACTGACTACTGGGCTTGTGAATACCCTCGGGGACTAATAGTCCACCAGCAGTGGCATCGACCCAGTGGTAACAAATAACTAAATACCGAAGTAACTGTGAATTTAAATTCTGCATATGCGCATTTCGACAACTTAAGTCTCTTGAAAACTATGCGAAAACAAAACTGTTTTACTATAAAAGAACTTTCTTACAGGAGGTATAATAGTTCCCAATATTAATGCAATAACCCTATATTATTGAATAGTCTCATTACTATTATTTTTCTCCAGTAGCGGTACGTATGGTTGTTGGAATTACATGTATCTTAAAAAAAGAGAATACTACTCATTACTTAAACCCTTAGGTAGTTAGGTCTGTAATTTGCTGGATCAAATCTTGTGTGTTATGTGTCATGTATAGCGAAAATGTTTTGAAATCCGATACAGTTGTAGCATCCCTTTTGGCATGTACGGAAAAACATGTCAAGCGAATGTCAATACAATTCCTGAATTATTATATAATAAAAATAAATGGTTTGTAAACGATTTAATTGTTTATGAATAATGTTTATCTTACAATGTAAAGCAAATATACGACTACTTCATATGAATGCTTGAACAGTTTTTATTAAGGTTTAAACATAGCACAGAATGCTACACCGCCTGCTTACTCACCTCATTGCAAGTATTGTCTCTATCTATCCCATACTTTGTGTAATTTGCCAAAACATATATGAATACGATAAGTTTTACAAATAGATTGTCTCAAAGAAAATCTTTGTTATTTTGTTACACGTGGAACATGTCATTGAACGAGAAAGGTCTTCAACTATCCTTCTAAATCAGTGGTAGGCTTAGACCGGTTTCTTGGTACCCAAGACCTCCCCTTTCTCTATCCTGTTTCCCGATAGTATAATAAACATACGAGTAAAACTCAATAAAAGTAGAATACTTGCTCTAGGACCACTGTCTTAAAAATGAAAGAAAATGACAAAACGCAATTTTTGTGCGGTACTCTTCTTAAGTCTCTGTTTCTTTGTTTTCCGATGTTGTCATTGTCCTTAAACATTCGTTTTAGACTGATGGTTCGCTTGCTTTAGAAAGATGGGTAAAAAACTCTTGGCTAGCTCAAGGTACCTAGTCTTCTAAACACTGTCGCACTTCGGAAGAAAATCAAACTTACCGAAGGGTTTGGTTAAAAGTCTTCATGTATTTCAGTAGACACCGGCAGTATCAGTGAGAGGCCAGTATACATGTACAATCTTCAAGTCACGGGATCCTAAACTATTTAATGGATGAGTGTAAAATATCAAGTCGATATTCATTATTAGGTAAAGAAAGTTACTTAGGTCCTAATGTCTTCATTTTTTTTTTATTTCTACAGTATTTTCTGAAACTACGGCGAAGGAACAAAGGAGAGTTATTTACAAAATTCGAAGTCAAAAGACAAGGCAAAAACGAAAACTCAGAAAACAATGACGCTAGACATCCAAAAGACACTGAAATAAGAAAACGCAACTTTCAAATCCAAGGCACTCACAGTGTGAATTGCCATGAAACTGAGAGTGACATCAGGTGCTTCGGAAGGGTAAGTATGCCTTGCTCTGTTAACAGCACCCGTCACACCGTAAGTGATGAAAATATTTTTTAAAAGATCTGTTTGATAGCTGATTAGTGTATGTCGTTTTCTCATCCTAAGACATAACTGATTAAAATCCATGGTATGTGTTACTTTTCTAACCCTCAAAAAGTGACATGTTAAAATTTTGAAAAGTTGTTGTTATTACACTTTAGTATTCAAACATTGACAAGGACAAATCAGAACCACAAACATCACTTACGAAGACAAAACTGAAATTCAACAGTATGATAGACGATACAACACAAAAAATAAAGCACTTATAGGGTGAACTCCCATAAATCTCGAGAGCGACATCAGGTGGACCGGAAGGGTAAGCATGCCCTGCTCTGTTAACAGCACCCGTCACACTGTAGGTGTAATTATATATGAAGTCTGTAACCCTGGAATAGAAGCTTTGATGAGATAGTAAGATTACACTCATGAAAACAGCCAAGAGCAAAAAAACGCGTGCGAATCGTACCAGTTGGGATATTTACATCCCTAAAGGATGGCGCTTTAGGAACGTCGCCGTCAAGAAAAGGGTAATTAGTAATAGTGAAATCAAATTTGTTATTTTTATCATAAATTTTTATTTATATTTTACCCGAGTCAATGCTGATACTAAGATCCAGAAAGGCAAGTATTTAGAGTCATTGTTTGTTTTATTAAGTTTCAGTTCTACTGAATAAAGGATGTCGACATAATATAGAAACTGGGGATTGTCAATATATAGTTAGGATATTGTCAATGCACCTGCTGTTATCATTGACAATTAAAAACAATTTATCACTGTACTATATGGTTATATTTTAGAGCTTTTTCGTGAAGTCCAATTCATAACAAAACAGAAAATTATCTGCAATGAGAGGTGCACATTTTTACCCATTGGAATTCCAATGACCTGTTGATAAACAATGATGCAAAACGAACATTAATGTTGTCTAGCAATAGATCATCACATGTCCAGGAGCAATGTTTGTTGTATATTATATTGGAGAAGAATCCTTTCTTTTTGTTACAACAAATGAACTGAAGACCAGAAAATTTAAAAGATCATTTAATAAGTTGTCCCAATTTGGATTTAATCAAATTATGCGGAAGGTTCGTATAAGGTGTAAAAATAATAATAATCAATAGATGAGACTGGTCTTTGTATTAGAACATTCAATAGCATGTTTTACAATATTTTATCACTAACTTACTTACAAGCAAGTGCACTGGTTAAATGGATGGACAAGTTTGTGGTAACAATTACTCGTAGCCAAAATAAAATATGTTGTACGTATTTTTGTCAAGGCTAGGAATCCAATACATAGAGGGTAAAGTGTTATATTTAGTTGGAACTTTGAGTGTTTCTGTATCTTTGTAATGATGTTTGGTGGGTGCTTTCCAAATAAATCAGGAAGTGTGAAAATTAAAGCAACCAATGATAATAGTAATAAACATTTATCAAGTGATAGGAGCAATATAACGCTGATACTTTATGAAGGGTTGACAAGCAATTTGATACCAAAATTACAAGCAAAGGCCTCCAACGAATCTAAATAATAACTACACTGGCGCAAATTTAGTCAAGTAGGAGGTCTTTGAAATAATGTCTACTGTTTTTTTTTCTCTCCCGCGGACGAAATTCGCGGAAAACGACACATATACGCACAAAGTATGACGTCGAAGGCGACGTAAACTCTACGTGATGCGGTTCATCTGAGAACTCTTTCATCTAGGAACATGTTTTATGTCCATGGATAGTTTACTTTGAGACTTAACTGACAGACACAAAGTCATTTGACCTTATGAATCATATTTCACAGCTTAGTGAACAGGTTCAGTTTTTGCGATTAGATTAATTCTTAATTACTGTTAGTGGTAGGACAATAATATGTGATACGTAATTACAGTAAATGTAACAAAGGGGATAACAGGAAACATCTACAATGGCTGAAAAGTACAGACACATGCCACAATCTGACAGGGAACTACACCGAAAAAACACAGACAAGACAAAAGACAAACGTAAACAACGATAGAAACTCGGGACAGCCGGACTTCGTACCGGCACCAGCAAAAGCCAACAGTAGGGTTAAACCGGTTTATGCGTACCCAAACCTCCCCCATTATCTCTCCCGTTTCCCTATAGTATAATAAACATACGTATAAAACCCAATACAGGTAGACTATTATCTCCATAAGTTGCTCTTGAGTAGTACATGACTGTCAATCATTTTCCTTTGACTTTGACCTCAGTTTCAAGGTCTAGTGAACATGGTTACGTTTTTCTGATTAGAAATGTTTTCTTCTCAAAAGCTGTGAGTGGTAGGGCAATGATGTTTGGTATGTAGGTTGCCTTTCAGTAATACACGACTGTCTGCCATTTGACATTTAATCTTGACCTCAATTTTATTGTCAAGTGAACATGGTTAAGTTTACTAATTGAAAAGTTTCTCAATAACTGAAACATGTAGGGCAATGATATTTGGTATGCATGTTGCTCTTGAGTTGTACATGAGTGTCTGGCACATGACATTTGACATTGACATCAAATTCAAGATTTAGTTAGCAGGTTAAGGTTTCATTTTAGGTCAGTTTTTTGGTCACTGTTCATTGTAGATCAATGATATTTGGTATTTTGGTCGGTTTAACATTCTGCTTTATGGCTTTATGGCTTTTGTAAATAAACCCAATTTCTTAGTCTAGTGAGCACGTCCAGTTTTCCTGAATAGGTCAGTTTGATGTTTTACATCAATTTGTTTGTTAATTTGATAACAAAATACCAAATAGTTGTGCTATTACCGTAAGAGTAAACAAATCTGATAGGAAAAGCATGTATATGTTACAATTAACTTTGGTATTACAAAGCAGGGCTGTGATGATCAATAATTATACAAATCTCTCATATTGTCTACTCAAATCGGTAGCAGGAGTCTAAAACAACTAAATTTATGTAATAACATTTCATGTACCGGTGTATTCATTACAATTCCGTCAATTTGATTCTATGTGAAGTTCCAATTCCCATTGAACACATTTGACAACATGACCACGTGGTGGGTGAAGTTGTAAAAATGGACCCCATGTCCCTTCCCAATTGGCTGAACCGCTTACGGTTCAGCCATACTTTATTGGTCATTAATTCTTTTTGCACATGGGTAACTTGAGAAGGAAAGAATCAAATACGGAAAGGACTTGAACTGTTACGGAATTAATTGTCCCCTAGAGATTTTCAGCAACCTGCTTATCTAGAGATTGGAAATTAAATCACCATTAGCTAATTATCAAGGGGTCATTAAATATATATTCATGTACAATATAAATTTTCACAGGTTGGCAAGGAAAAATTCTGTGATATATTGTATGATCTTTTTATCTCGAAATGAAAAAAGAAATACTGTAAAAGTGAACTGGTTTTAAATATATATATGCTACAGCCATAAAATTTGATAAAAACTGGCATGTCAATTGTTCGAAGAACAATTGATAGGTCTTTCCGAAAGTTGTGCCATATGATAATGCTCTCATTTCAGATTAACCGATTAAACTAAGACACTATATATATACCTTTAATATGTACATTTATCAATAAACATTGACGTAAAATGAACGTTTTTGGTTGTCCATGATACTTTGATATTTACCTAATTTTGGAGGAAACATCTTCCTGTACTTTTTTAGCTCACCTGACCCAAAGGGTCAGTGTGAGCTATTGCCATCACTTGGCGTCCGACGTCCGTCGTCCGTCCGTCCGTCTGTTAACTTTTCACATTTTCATCAACTCCTCTGAAACTACTGAAGCAAATTCAACCAAACGTTACAGGAATGATGTATGGAAGGTCCTTAACAAAGATTGCTCATTGCATTGCGATCCGACAAAAAACATGGCCGCCAGCGCGGAACTTGTATTTAACATTGGACCCTATGGGAAAAACGTCATTTTCATCAATTCGTCTGAAACCACTGAGGCAAATTAAACCAAACTTTACAGGAATGATGTATGGAAGGTCCTGTACAAAGATTGCTTATTTCGTTCCGATCCCACAAAAGACATGGCCGCCAGCGTGGAACTTGTAGTTTACATTGGACCCTATGGGAAAAACGTCATTTTCCTAAACTCCTCTGAAACCAGTGAAACAGATTCAGCTAAACTTTACAGGAATGATGTTTGGAAGGTCCTTTACAAAGATTGCTCATTTCGTCCCGATCTGACAAAAAACATGGCCACGAGCACGGAACTTGTATTTAACATTGGACCCTATGGGAAAAACGTCATTTTCATCAACTCGTCTGAAACCAGTGAAGCAGATTCAACCAAACTTTACAGGAATGATGAATGGAAGGTCCTTTACAAAGATTGCTCATTTAATTCAGATCCGACAAAAAACATGGCCGCCAGCGCTGAAGTTGTACTTAACAATGGACCCTATGGGAAAAACATCATTTTCATCAACTCAGAAACCACTGAAGCAAATTCAACCAAACTTTACAGGAATGATGTACTTAAGGTCCTGTACAAAGATTATTCATTTCATTCCGATTCGATAAAAAAACATGGCCGCCAGCACGGAACATAGTTTAACATTGGACCCTATGGGAAGAAACATTTTCATCTTCTCCTCTTGAACCACTAAAGCAAATTTAAGCAAACTTTACAGGAATGATGTACTAAAGGTCCTTAACAAAGATTGCTCATTTCATTCTGATCCGATAAAAAACGTGGCCGCCAGCACGGAACATAGTTTAACATTGGACCCTAGGGGAAAATCACATTTTCATCTTCTGCTCTGAAACCACTGAAGTAAATTCAACCAAACTTTACTAGAATGATGTACTAAAGGTCCTTAACAAAGATTGCTAATTTCCTTCTGATCCGATAAAAACATGGCCATCAGCACAGAACTTAGTTTAACATTGGCCCCTATTGGAAAATCACATTTTCATCTTCTCCTCTGAAACCACTGAAGCAAATTCAACCAAACTTTACGGGAATGACGTACTAAAAGTCATTAACAAAGGTTGCTCATTTCTTTCTGATCCGATAAAAAACATGGCCGCCAGCATGGAACTTAGGTTTAACAATGGACCCTTTGAAAATCACATTTTCATCTTCTCCGTTTAAACCGCTGAGGTAAATTTAACATAACTTTACATGAATGATGTATGGATGGCCCTTAACAAAGATTGCTCATTTCGTTACAATCCAAAAGAAAAAATGGCTGCCAGCGCAAAACTTAGGTGGAACTTAGGTTTAACATTGGACTTAGGTTTAACATTGGACTTAGGTGGAACTTAGGTTTAACATTGGACCATATGGGAAAAATTACATTTTTACCTGCTGCTCTGAAACCACTGCAACAAATTCAACCAATTTTTACAGGAATGATGTACAGAAGGTACTTTACAAAAATTGCTCATTTCATTTCGATCTGACTAAAACATGACCTCCACTTCAGAACATAGTTTTCCATTGGAGCCTGGTATGAGAAAACCAATCCTTTTCATCATCTTCTCTGAAACTATTCTAACAAATTGAACTTAATGTATAGGAGGTACTTTACAAAAATTACTCATTTCAATAGGATCGGACCAAAAACATGGGTGCTAATGGAGAACATAGCTTAACATTAGACCCCATTAATGGTACAGTAATAAACATATTTTTGGTCATGCATGGCATAGTTCTAAGAATTTTGTCAGGTGAGCGAAACAGGCTCAGTCTCTGTGCCTCTAGTTTGTATTTAATACATTATTGTTACTTTAATGGTATTAAGCGACAAGCGAAAGAAAACCGCAAATCGATTGTCGAAAATCAGTTTTTGGTCCATAGGTTCCAAACTGTTAGTTCAATCACCTTTTCCTTTGCTACAAAAGTAGATCTTAACAAGACACATATTTTCTCCAGCATTTTTATCCGCTATCTATTACTGTGTCTGAATACATCCAATAGCAATGTTTCTTGTCAAAGTTCAAAGTTTTTTTTATCAATAAATCATATCACCTACACATGTATGTTCAACGCGCAGACCTCATATCAGTATATAGGTGGCCTGAATTAATTGGACCGACCTCTCAATTTTTCTTGGACCATATGACGTTCTAGATATTATTACATTGTGTATATCAGTGATAAGGGATGTTACTTAAAGTATCTATTAAATATTTTATGATGTAAATAAGTTTATTAAATGGGTTTTTGAATCGCTATAAATAGATTGAAATATTATAAATTTTTTCCTGATGAATCAATTTAATAACACTGATAGACAGATGTCATGTGCTATTTGTTCCTTCATAATATTTGTTCCAGAGGACAAATTATTATAGAATATTTGTTCCAAAGGAACAAACATTATAGTAAATGTTCTTAACTGAATAATCTTGTGTAATAATTGTTCCAAAAGGAAGAGATATTATGTATAATATTTGTTCCCAAGGAACTTTTGTCATGCGGAACAAATATACGTTGACACAGAAACATAATAAGTTAATTATAAAATTATGTTTATAAAAAGGGGCGAAAATTGATCTCTTAATAATGCTTGGATAATGATTGGAGAGATCATTTCGGTGACTCCTGTGTTTGAATCCAATTACAGTCATTATTTGTTTTGATTTATTTTTTCATTTGATATCAAAATTTTTTAGGTACTACAGAAACAAATTAACTATTGTGCAATGTACTAAATGTTTCTTAACTTCTACCGGGGAGCATAAGTGTTTAAAAAAAAACATGTTTTCAGTAGTTTTCCTATTCTTTAATCCATGTGTAATTGTATGTCAAACAAAACAAATAAAACAATAAAGTGTGCACATGCTTTACTATTGTGGTCTGCTAAATATCACTTTTGACAACCAACTGATCAAGTTTCAGTTTACCTAGTAAGCATGAAACCATAATTTAGATAATTTTACAAGCAGATCATTTATCATTTTAAACAGTAGCTGGATGTATTATTTTAAGGAACTGATGTCATCCCTTTTACAGTGACAAGTAACCTTTGACCCCTACATTTTTGAATGTAAAACATATCAACTTAATACAATGATATAGGTCCCAAATACTTATTCCTTACACATTCCGAAATTTCTCCAAATACTTGCTCCCAAAAAAGTAAAAAAACTTTGCAAACCCATATCATGAGAACGGTTCATCCACCAACATTCATCCAAATGAACAAAATATCGGCCATAACCTAACAAACATTTTCCTGTTACAATTCACTACCTATTTATAACCCTTTCCGAATTAAATCACAGAACATGTTTAGGGTTTTTTCTAAAATAACCCCCTCCCCTTATAACGAAATGATCCAAGACGGTTAGAAACACAACTTCAGCAACAACCTCAAAACACCACCAAATTTTATCAACCTACACCTACCCACTTAGACACTTCTGTGAAAAGAAGAAAAAAAGAAAACGATTTGGCTATCCCAATAATGTCTTTCCGATGTACCGGAAAGACGTTAATGATTATTAAATGTTTTAAAGCAAAATTAAAAATTGTAACTGTTATATTTTTGCATTATAAAAATAAAAAATATCAGCTGTATAATTTTTGATATTGTCTTCGAATTAGTTTGATTAATCAGATATATATGTCCATAGTATTGTTTTAATTTAGATCGCATGCATATATCTAAATTAAAAAAAAAATAAAGAGACGTCGACAAATCAAAGGTGATTGTATTTTTCACCGCATCATTAGATATTTATAAGCTGAAAAATTAATCGGAAAAAATAATTAAATTTCAGCAACAAAAAAAAGTAGCAAAACCTTGAAAGGACAATTTACCAAACTTGGAAAAAAATCTAGCTTGGCAATACTAATAAAATAACAAAAATAATTAAATAAAACACAAACACAGCATAAGTATATTACATTTTAAACAGTTATAACTTGGTATTTGTCCGGCACTTGAAAACTAGAACTCTAACGGAATGTTCCCTCGTGCTTCCTTTATTAGGGTACTTTTGAAACAAGCTCTTTGTGAATTCCTATCGCTCAGTTTAGGCACAGCACATATTAAATCTTTCACAAAATTACCTCTTACCTCATTATGTATACATTTTTTTCAAAAAAAGAAACATTTTTATTTAGTTTCTATATTTCATTTTTTTAGGATCAATTTCTATATATATTACACTTAATAAAGATTAGCTAATTGATCGATATTTTACATATAAATTAATTTCGCTATAATTTTTCATTCTTTTCTCTTGCTAAAATATCCACCACAGTCAAATTCAATTTCGCTAAGATTTTCTTCGCCAGAAAAAGTATTATACATTGATATTGTGAAGTTCTGACGGGAATAAATTATTTCTTTTAAACATTGATGATGATTCCCCCGAGTAAATAATGTTGTCATCGAAGAAAAAACGCAGAACAATCATTGTGAAGAGTTTATGAAGGTTTGGGGTTTTTCGCCAATAGTCAACAACGTGGACAACCCGAGAGCAATTCTTTAGCCTACTAATATAGAATTGAATTTAAACAAAACTTTTTTAAAACAAAAAAATTTAAGCTAAACTGCTGATGAGAGGTTACTGCTTGAAACACGTGTACAGCATAACGAAATTTACTGTATTTATGCAACTTCGTTTTTTTTTTTGTATATTAACCAAAACTTTTTTTTTAATTTCATTTTATTATTTTAAATGTATTATTTCCGTTTATCTAGCATGAGTTTTTTTTTCTGGTGGCAGATAATGAAAAGCTTAAACAGTTTTCATATAATAGCATTATGTCCTGTTATAAATTGTCGTTTAACATAGCAACGATCATCATCTTCACAATATTATGGAATAAGGTTAAGTTTGTTTGGGGTTTATTATCCAATATTTTTCAAAATAAGATGCCAGGGATGGATTATTTGTGTATTTGTGTATTTGCATATAAAACAACATTTAGTGCATTTTCTAAAGGAACCCGCCCCTAACAAAATATACATAGAATTCAGTAATTATTTTTCATGCCTGTTACCATTTCAAGGCTTTCGGGGGCAAAAGAATAGGGGATCAAATCTCAAAGTTATTAATACTTTATTAATTCTATTAAATCAAATTTTAATGAAGTATGTTTCTTTTTGTTTCTCTCGACATTTGTAATACATCGACAAACGAATACCGAAGCAAGAACGAGGAAAGGGGAAAATTCTAAAATCATAAATCCAAAATCACGGCAATTCACAGCAACACGAATTGAGACAGTATGACAAAGACAAAACAAATAAACAAAAAGAACAAGAACTTCACAAAACTAAAGCACTAGCTTTATGAACCCCTATAAAAACTGAGGTATCATCAGGTGCTCCGGAAGGGTAAGCATGATCTGCTCCACGCGTGGCACCCATCACTAAAGCTTTGTAACTAAAGCTTTTTGTCGTATATCGACAGATCTGCCTAGTTCTTATTGTTTCTAACTGCTCTCCAAATTTTACTTTATGGAGTCCTTCAAATTCTTACTTGATCGTTTTGAAGTAGACATTTGAATATATATTAATTTTTATTTCATTTTAGAAGTTATAAGCATCCAAATGGGGCCAAATTCTTTGTGTTATGAAGTGTATTGCTTAATTGTTTCTGATCAGATTTTAATGGAGTTTGTTTGCATTCCAATTGATGTAGATTACAGCAATAATTATGGCTCTGGATTTAGCACAAACGTTCAATTATTTTTAGGCGCAGAAGAAATTATGCGGCTTATGCTGTCGCATAGGACGATGAGGGCCAGAAATCCACCAGATTAACTAACACCCAATATATTTCATTCTTAGAATTCATGGATTCCTTGCATACGCACTCTTGAATGCAAAAGATACAAACAGATTATATTTTCTAAAACAGTATCAAAATTACCACAATTAAAATGATGTATTATTGTATATTTCACTCCACCATTTTGGACTATATTGGTAGATAATGCTATGAAGCCGCGGAGGCATAATAATCAACGCGGATAAATAATAAAATAGTTCTTATCATACCACGTGTATATATTATATAAATACTATGACTTCATCAACAGATATTGCTGTACATTCATCAGGTAATCAGTTGTGTGTAACATCACAATTGTAATAAAATGATATACATGCACATCTTACTCCAACATGGGATAAGGCATTTCTACCGTGGAAAGACCAACGCGTCTGTCACTCAACCTTGAATTTAATCGACGACTGAGAGTTTTGATTACACAAGTGCATTTTTTTTCAGACAAATTGTAAACGGATAGCGTGTAATTCGTGTTTTTATTGACAAAAATTCAACTTGTTATTTATGACAATATTTCAACGTATACTTGTGCCACTTTGTATGAAAATACAAATCGTGTATATAATGCATTTTTGGCTGATGTGTAAAGGCTTTATGGGGCCAATTGCCCAAATTAATCGCAATTTTTCTTTTCGAGTGCAATGAAAGATACAAAACAATACTTCGAGGTATGTTATTCACGGTGCAGATATTGTCAAAATTGAAATACAATCCAAAATTTGCATGTAGCTCTAAGGTTTTTCATTGTCGGTATTCACATTTTTATTCAATCGTTTAAATAATTATTAACTTACCCTTTATCGTAAAATGAAATGTATATTCAGCTCAAATGACTTCAGTCTTTGGTTCTTCACATTAAAAACTAGCTTCATTTTAGAATTAAAATCAAATGAAATTTTTTTTTATTATTTCTTAAATTGTCATTTTCCGTGTTTGTTTTGTGCACCTTGTACATGATCATACTTAAAGTTAGTTGCAGACCCCCTCCCCCAATATGTCACAAATCATGCATTTTGAAAATTTAGACAGCTGGTAGTTAATTCAGTAATCATGAATATTAATTAATTAATTGACCTTAATATGTGTAAGGCATTTGGGTTCATTGAAATGTAGCATGCATCATTAGAAATAGACATCATGCCGAAACGAAAGATTTCAAATTCGTCCAGAACATATTATCAATACACTTTCTTGCATGATTAGATCAGCTGGGGATTCGGACAGTCAATTGAATTAGCTGCATGGGCTAGAAGTACATTAAAATTGTATTGCCAAAAACAGTGAATATTAAGGATCCATGTTACTCTAAAAAGTTTAAATGATTCTGTGAAAATGGTTAAACGTCTTTCTCCAATTCTTAGCGTGTTAACCCAGTTGGTTAAAAATACGTATTATTTTTAATCCACACGTTGGTTAAATTTCTGCGTGATGTTTCCCGCAACGTTTCATTTCATTCATAATGTCTAATGGCTTTAAGATAGCGCGCAAACGTTGATAAACGTGCTGAACCATTGAATATGCACCTGAAACACGTTAAAAGTTTGCTCGTGGATTACGATATTTCTCCATTCTCGATAGTTAAATTTCTGATTTTAACATGCTTGCTAAAGCTCGCATGTTGAAAATCACAAATTTAACTATCTCGAACTGGAGAAATATCGTAATCCACTTGATACGGAAGGATATACTNTATTTTTCTTTATTTTGGTCTTATAACAAATAAAATTCAACAGTTACGTAAAATACATAATTGGCGTAAAGTAAAATGCCATAAGAACAATATTAAGTTGATTTTACTACAATTGAACCAAACTAAATTAACAGTTGGAAGGAAAAGTAATCTTAACCTATAAATAATAACAAACAACAAATAACAAAATACCCAAGTTACTGTCAATTTATTTTCTGCATATGTGCATTTCGACAACTTATGTCTCATCAGTGCAGATCAAAACCAAAACATTTGGAAGTCCATTAACCAAACAATAAGAAAAAGAAGGGAAACGGGGAATGTGTCAAAGAGACAACGACCCTAACCAAACAAACATGTTAAAGCTGATAGAGAACAGATAACCAAAAGGATCTAAATAGAAAAGCCAAAATTTAGCTAAGGACAGAGCTCTGCATGAGGGAGATATTCCTTAGTTTTAAACAAAATTTCGTAAAATTTAGATATTGTAATTTCAATACAATCGGTTTTCGGGTCAGCACCGAAGTACTGACTACTGGGTTGGTGAATACCCTCGGGGACTAACAGTCCACCAGCAGAGGCATCGGCCCATAATATATAATGAAACATAAGTGAACCATTTGCATGTGAATGCGCGTCTCGATATGATATATTTGTACACGATATAAATGATGCAAAGATGGCTTTGCAGCACAATAAACATCTATACATGTATAAATCCAAACGATATTATGATCACTCTCCTCAGTGCTAGTGACTTTAAAATGGACAGCGAAGCGCTTAAAACATAAAGCATAAAAAAAATTTTTGATTGAAAAAGTGAATTTCAACGACGAGCAATATGCATTTATACATACATTATCTTTGGTCACAGTAATTGTCTTCGATACTAAAACATCCACAGCTGAGAATTTTGTCATTTTGACTTGCATTTTCCAGATACTAGATAAGTAGACCCGATCTTGGATTACCGATATATTTAAGCTGATTAATATAGCTTCAGCTGAAGAGTATACTTGCTTGTCAACAGAGCGAAAACTTACACATCAAGGGTATGTTCAGTCACTGTTGCAATTGTCTCTACAGAAGTTTTACGGTCGTAACAATGATTTGACAGACCGTTACAATGTTTCTTTTTCACATATGAGAATAGATATCTTTGGGTAGAGTTGAATACTGGACTGACAAACACCAACTGTGACAATACCGGACTTTTCACATTTGCAGTGTGACGGGTGCCACGCGTGGAGCAGATCATACTTACCTTTCAGGAACACCTTATGATACCTCAGTTTTGTAGGGGTTCACACTGTAAGTGCCTTAGTTTTGTGTCGTTTTAGTTTTCTTTTTAGATTATTTGTTTTGTCTTTGTAATGCTGTCTGAATTCGTGTTGGATATGATTTGCCGAGATTTTTATTTTTTATTTTGGAATTCCCCCTTTAATCAGTCTTGCTTCGGTATTCGTTTGCAGTGCTAACTTGGGTTAAGAGACTGGTTTATGTAAAGATCTGATATAAGATGTGTTAGTTCGTCTACAAAAGTTTCGAGAGCTGATTAAGAACCCCGGTACAGAGTTTTCCATAGATATCTGGAATGTATGATGCAGATAAGCTATGTCTATAAAATTAAGTTGCTGTGTTTATAGCTAGCAACTGTCCACTATAATATCTATGTCTGTAGAAAATGAACACACCAAAAAGTCATTAGAGGAAGCTTCAACTAAATAAAAGAAAATCGCTTCAAAAATTTTCTGATAATACTTCCTTGAATTCAAACGGCTATCTAATCAAATCTCCAAAATAGGTCTGATCAAAGCTGTATATAAGACTTACTGCAGACAAAATTACAAATATGTCTAGTCAAAAACAATATTTACATCTATCATGTTCTTTCAAAGTCACCAAAAATACAAAAAAAAAAAACATTATATATTTCGAAGATATGCTAACCTATGCTAACTGATTTTGCGACTAAAC